>JAJEKB010020623.1:0-118650 GCA_022393335.1 Macrotrachela quadricornifera | reverse complement strand
ATCCAGTTGTTTGTAAGTACCACTTGGAGCAAATTCTTGTTTTTCTAAACAAAAAATATCAAGATTTTGTCTTGGAAAAATGTAAGATGATATCGCTCAAGTTATTTTTTCACTATTGTCTTTTAAAGACATGAACAATTTTATCTAGACGAGGATGCATTTACAACTATTGTTCATTTCAAAAAAACAAAAAAAAATATCTACGATCATACTTAGTCTATATCTAATATGCATCACAGATCAATTTCATCCTCAGAATAATGCACTCACCACTGTAAGCCGGTGCTGCGATTGGTTTTGGTACGGTACTAGTTGATGTTAATTTTGGCTTGGGTTGAGTAGCTTCTTAAATAGAAAAATATATTTCAACTAGATGAACGCTTCCAACAATAAGGACTGAATTCCTCTAAATGTTCAGTGTTCATCGAATGGTGACTGCTAAAGATCTTAGTTGGGTTAGTTGTAGTAGAAGATTTTCTTAATCTGATGTTTTACAGCACATACCGCCTTTCAAATGTGAATACTTTGTATCATGTTCTGATTTCATTTTTTATGAGATCAAGAATATGACTTTAAATATTCCAGTGAAAGTCTTTCAATCCATTCAAACTATCTATAATCTGTTTTAGTACAACGCAGTATCACATTCATCTCAATGAATATTCCTTGTGCAAAGGCAGCTTTGGTAAGAGACTATTACATCATATCGTGTGCAACAATTTATTAACGAAAATCATTCAAATCAATATATAAATCTTTACATAATACAGGTGCAGCTATGATGATCTATAGTCATAAACTTCTCATATGTATCTAATTCATAAAAGACTTTAAAACTATTAACTTACTATGACCATATTTTGGTGCTGAATCTACATGCATTTGGGCCATAGAGGTTGAAAGTTCATTGTGTTCCTTTTTGGTTATACCTATGAGAAAAATTACAGTCATCTATATTGTTACAATATAGAACATGCTGCAGACGCTTATCTTTGATAGACTATTTTCAGTTCATACCTGTGCTTAGTATTGGTTGAATAGATGAAGAATAGTCGCCGTATTGCTACAGAAATAATGCCGATATTTTATTATTAAGACAGAAAAGATCAAGTTACCGCAGTTGAAGCCGAGATTGGATGCACTGTTTGACGCAATGGATGAGGTGGCTTGGTTTCCTTGAGTTGAATAATGTGAAGACCGTTACCTTGATCCAAACACCCAACAACTTCGAATTGAGTAGCAGCCAAGATTAACACCTCATCTTCAGTAGCAAAGAAAGAGTGCTTACGGATATCTTTGCCCGATTCGCACTCGATCATAAACATTGTTCGAGTACCTTTCTTGCCTAAGAATTGTTCTGATTGCAGCACCTCGATCGACAAGGTACATGAAGAAAATCCCCACCATACAATACTCTTCTTGTTTTTGTATTGCTGGCTTAAATTCAATTTGACACCGCGCAGCAGTGTCCGACCACGAGCCGATGGTAGACGTTCAAGACCAGAGAATAATAATTTTAAATAACGTAACCATGGCTTGAGTTGTCTTTTTGATTGCCGTAACATATCATTTAAAGCTATATAAAGACATTCTTCTGGTGGTTCCCATTGCATTGTGTAGACCATAATTGCAGCTGATTCATCTGAGGTAAGTCCATCGCTAGGTTTTTTACATCTCTCTTTGGCCACATAAGCATAACTTTGGATCTCTGGCAATAATGAAACCAATGGAAGCACAGCGTCTTCCAGAGAAACGAATGGTTCTCTAGCATAACCGCTGATTGGTATCAACATTTCCAGTGGTTCCTTATCAATATCAGTAATTCGTTCGACACAATGTTGGAAGCCTGCTGTTGTAGCTTCAGCCATGTTAATTTGGTAGAATAAGACGATCGATCTAGAATAGAACAGACAATACATCGAACCTTAAAACATTGAACAAATAATGGCTTCTGAGAATGCGAGAGTGAGGGTATAAGTGCAATCGGAAATAAACATGATAAAATCAAATAGATACCAATTTGACTGTGAAACATCTTGAATGAATTCCGCAGCAATATTGCCATAGAGACCTCTGCCCAAAACTCTTCGTGTGTATCTAAATCTCTGACTATAAAGAGAAGAAGAATTCTGTTTTACTGAATGGACTTCATTAATATCTACTAAGGGTGGACATTCATTTCGTATCGACTCCTTATTTCAAAACAGTATATAGTTCAACCAGTTGAGGACAGTAGTACATGTGTATATGTCACAGGCAAAATTGAACTTTAGGCAAAATTAAACTTAGGCAGAATTCGTTTTCAATTAGGCGCGACTTTTTAAATACATTCTAACTTTCGCTATTAAAAAAAATAATCATTTCTTTAAATAAATTGATGGAATAATAATTTTTAATAATTCAATTAGATATGTACGCCAATAATAAACACGATTTCGGTTTTTCAAAATTTAAACCCAGCAGAGTCCAAGAAAAGTATTTTTTAAGACTCTACTAGAGACTAGTAAAACAATCTACTTTTTGTCAACTTGCTTGTATAATTTGAAAAGATTATCTCGTAAACTTCATAAATCAAAAATACTCCACATCTGAAGACCTCTCCATAATAGGAGCATGCCAAAGGAGTAACGTCACACATATAATGACAATTCTTCCGAAATTATTAAACTAATCGAGAAATTGTAGTTTTGGTCGATATATTTGATCGAAAGTATGTTAAATTTTTATGTGTTACAGACATGAGAATTCAGTTGAGATTGGTATCTTCCAAATATTAAAAAAAAATTATATTATGAATACAATTATATAAACAATTTGAAATAATTCTTTTAGACAGAAATTCACAAACATAGTTCAATTAGACACAATACACAAAACATCTTCATGTATAGATTTCTTTTGATATAGTTCAATAATATAGAATCTTTCACAAAGATTAAGTTTAGAGTCTAATTTAAAACTGATTGGAAATAATTATACAATTTCTCTTCCTTCTTTTCCAAACTGTGCTTTAGCTACATGATAGAAGCTCCGTTATAAAAGCTAATTTGAATCAGATTGAAAACATTTCCACAGTATCTGCTCGTCTATCAACCACCTGCTCTGGACAAATCATAAAGATCCGGTTATACAAGCTAATCTGAAATAAACTGAGAATAAATCTACAAATTTTCATCCTTTTTCAATCACCTGCTCGAGATAAGTTTTAAAGATTAGATTGTAACAACTAATGTGAAACAGAATAAAATAATTGTAGAATTTTTCAGTTCTTTCGAAACTACCCTGTGATAAAAAATTAAACTGGTGCTAACATATAAAGCCATGTACGATGTGTATGATCATATTTATGTTGAACCCACTTGGGAAGACATGACAAATGCTTATATAGTTTATCGTCCGATTATGATTGTTAGAATAAACAGCTATTACAACCAACCATAAAATCCATCCTCCTTCCTTTTTCGGTCGGGAGTATTTTACTGACTAAGTAATTAAAGCAGTTATGCTCCGATCAACTGACCATTATCTATTTTTATTATTAGGTCGAAGCAAAACTTAACTATCATTTGAGTACATCAGATTAATTTCTTAATTAAATTCAAAATATACTGAAAACATGTGTGTAGATCCTTCAAGTGTGAGAAATGTCGATTCAAAATCTTATTAAAATAAAATTAATAATCTTAACTTAAAAACTCTATCCTTCTTTTTTTCTCTTATTTTTCGGATGCCTTTTTTTCTCTCAGAACAATTTAAAAGGTGTGTTTGGATTCCTCAAAGTTTAATAACAAACATTCGCACACACTGCATCTTCCTAAATATAAGTCAATTTTAATAGAAGAAAGCTAGCGGACTCTACATCTTCCTAAATACAGCCATTATTAATAGAAAAAAGCTAGCGAACTCTACATCTTCTTAAATACAAGTCAATTTCAATTGAAGAAAGCTAGCGAACTCTACATCTTCCTAAACTTCATTCGATTTCTATTGAACACAACTTGCGAACTCTATATCTTCCTACATACAAATCAATATTAATAGAAAAAAACTAGCGAACTCTACATCTTCCGAAATACAGCCAATATTAATAGAAAAAAGCTAGCGAACTCTACATCTTCCTAAACTTTATTCGATTTCTATCGAATACAACTTGCGAACTCTATATCTTCCTAAATACAAATCAATATCTATTGAATAAAATCTACTTCAAATAATCATATATAAATTCCATTTTAAAATCTGTTAAATCTTAAACATAAACTAAAAATTTAAATAGCTCTTCGTTTTATTTTGATTCAAAGCTGAACTGAATATAATAAAAAATTTAAAGTTTAAGTTTAATTCTGCCTAAATTGTAATTTTGCCTGGCACATATACATCATCTATTTTTCAGTAGCGAAAAAACTTGTCAACACAGCTTCTTTTGGGCGAAAATGTGGAACTCACATATCTTCTTCAACTTAATTAGGATACTATAACATATATAAAATGAAAAATATCTAATAGATGATAGTTGCGTTCAAAACAATCGATCATCAGAAGAATAGTCTCTCCAATTTATATTCGAATTTTGAACAGAAGTTTTATCGCTAATTGCTTTTACTGTCACTCTATTTTTCATTTGCTTGCTACTATCCAACCGTTATTTATATTCCTTTTCTTAATTTACCATAATTGTATTTTTCTAATTATCGACTTGACTGAAAAAGTTGTTTTTTTTATTAAGTTTAAGAAGCTAAGTTAATCTGTTCATATCTTTACGATAACTCTTCATTATTGGCATTATTCGACCAATGCATTTCTCGATTGTTTTCGTTTTTTATTCTCGTACTTGATACATATATTTTCTTTTGCTTTTTTGTCACTTTCATTCACAACATCAATGTACACGTTCATTATTTAGTTTTTCAAGATGCTATTGATGCATCAACAAAACATTCATAATCATACCAGTTAATAATGAATTAATAATAAGTTTTGTTCTTTTTCTTCATTATTAGAAGTATTATTTACATTATTCATTATAGTTGACTTTCATAATATACAACTAATATAAATGATTTCATAAACATATAATAAACAATTCCACTTAGGTCAACAAACCTGGCAATCATTTATTATATCATATCTATCTATAATAGGAAACTGTTTATATGGAAGTTGTCTATAATGGGAGCTATCTGTAAAGGGAAGAGGAGCTGCAAAAACCTCGACTTAAAACTTATACTTACCATTTTCATCGAAAATATGAGTTTCACAAAAAGTATGTCCCTCCGAATTAACCTAGGTCGTTCCAAGGTGAAACTTTTATGTTCTTCTAAATTTTTTGTACAAAACTTTCGTTTCAGACTCCAATCTTCTCTTCAATGACTTTTTTCTCATGATTTTAGCGAAATCTAAACCTCCTTCTTGTTAATATTCATGAAAAAACCAACAAGAATTCGAATCAGTGAAGACGAATAGTTCATAACAATGAAGAATGCGTTTTTATTTCCTCTGGTACATCTTCTGGAATTACAGACAAGATGATTAGATATTTTCAAACAATAAAGCAACTTAAGAATTGAGACACAATGATGATACATTGGTAAAATTTCTTGTATCCTTAGATCCACCTGCGGAAGCAATCTTATGTCATCAAACAATAAAACATATTCTCTTTGGATGATCACCATTAATTGAGAAACCAATAGTCTCTCATTTCGCCGTTCAAGACAGCTAAAGTTCGATACTTTTTATCTTATAGGATCATCAATAATATCATGGAAACACGAAAGTAAATTTTACGAATCAAATTCAATGTTTTGTGATTTTTTAGAATGACTAGTTTATGTTTATTGAAATATCCAAGTGGGGTTGGTTGAGGGTGATGCAGGGTGGTGAGGGCTTGATCATGGTTAAATTGAATAAAGCTAAGAGTATAGGAGAAGCACTCTCGAAAAGCAGATTTTTTACTACATGGTTGGAAATAATGTTATTCCAGGGGGTGCCGTCCAGAAATTTCAATAGAAGAGATAATGAATTTTATATCAATTGAAAGCTCGTCAAAAAATGGAGTTTATTGATACTAAACGGTAAGGGTTATGCAAGCTTTTTAATATCAAACACAAAAAGTTTTCAAAAATTTCATACTTTTTCTGCCGTAGGAAAGTAAGATGGCAACAGTTCAAAAATGGAATAATGTGTTTTTCTTGGATATTTTTACATGATTCGATAGATCTCGTTGAGCTCTACAAAGCTGTATATACGAAAAATTTTCTGAGCCACTTTTTGTGAGGAAAAAATTTGAAAAACTGTTTAAAAAAAGTTATATTTTTGATATGGAAGAAAAACACTGAAATTTTCAACAAAATTAGCCTTTTTTGATTATTTTTACTGTCTCAGGTGTTTCGAAATATACTCCTTCGATACAGCGTCAAAAACTGCATCGAAGGAGTATACTTTTAAGTATCTTACATAAGGATACTAATGGAAAACAGCTGAATTTTGTGTAAAAAGACCACTTTTTTCCCACAAAAAATGTCAAAAAATGCGTGTTTTTTTGATTCATTCTTTAGACAATATTCCGTGAATTTCAATCCAACAACAATGTTTTAAATTTTTTTTCATATATAAAGTTTTGTAGAGCTCGACGAGATCTTTCGAATCATGTGAAAATATCCGAGAAAAACACATTGTTCTCTTTTTGAATTGCTGCCATCTTTATAGTATCAAATTTCTGAAAGTTTTTTATGTTCAATATTGAAAAGTTTGTATAATCCTTACTATTTAGTATCAATAAATCTCATTCTGATGGATCGCGTGAAGTGAACCAAACACACTAGCTAAAGAAACGAGGTTCACTTCACATAGAGAAAATATGGTAATAAAATGTGACTTCTCACTTTATGATGCTTGTCGAAAAAGTTTTTCTTTTAAATTTGACAGTTACAACATATTGTCTACAATTTTTCAAGAACTACCTAAAAATTCCAAACATCAAGTTATCAAAAACTATTTTGAAAGCAGTTCTTTAGAGCTTTCAGGTTTTCCAGAAAATAGTTTTTGAGAGATTGTAAAGTTTATCTAAGGATGGTTTTTAGAGGTTTTTCAGGTTGATTTAATCATGGCTCTTGAAGATTTTTTAAGCTCACCAAAGAGCAGTTTTTGAGAAGTTCTTAAGTTTATCTAAGGATGGTTTTTAGAGGTTTTTGGATTTATTTAATAATTATTTTTTAAGGTTTTTTTTCGATTTACCAAAGAACGATTTTTGAAAGAATTTAAAGTATATTTAAGAATGCTTTTCGAAGGTTCTTTCAGACTTATCTACGAGTCACTTTTAGAGGTTTTTTAAGGTGCATCTGAAAAATGGTTCTTGGAGGTTCATAGGACTTATGTGTGAATACTTTTCGGAGATTTTTCAGGTTTATCTAGAGAGAACTGTTATTCATTTTGTAGTTAGATACCATGTTTTCTGGCGCTTTTAGATTCTCGAAAGGTAAATATATGCACACTCTGATTTGTCAAGGATTAATTTAGAATTTGATATATTATTTTTGAAGTATTCGTTAATCATAATAATTCTATATTCTTTATTACATTTTAGTACTGTATGTACTTAGGTCTTACCAAAAGTTCGTGCAACATTTAGAAAAAAATACAACTAGCTTGAATCCGAGAGATTCGCTGACCCTTTTCTGAAAGAAGGAAAATCTATTATTGTATGTTTGAGAATGAAACTCATTCCGAAATCATACATGTTTTTTCCTAGTATGGGCAAGTTTAATCTCGACTCTGAACTAAAGCATGGCGATTCCGATACAGTTTCGATTCAAAAGAAACGTTAATCTTATACAAGTCTAGATTTCTATCAGCAATATAAAGATTATTTATCTCATGCTTGCATTATAGTGATTACTGATCTATTATATAAACAAAAACTGTGCCAAAGAAAAGATTTTCGCAATAGCGTTATATTTATCCTGTTCAACATGCGATAGTTTTGAGAAAAAAGTGCCACACTTATGTAATTGTCGAAAGCCAATTACTGTCTACTATTTAGTTTTTATCAATATCTCCATAAATGGATTACTGAAATTAAAATTAAGATCTTTTCGTAGCGCTATTACAGCCATATTGATCAAGTATTATTTTCAGAATAACTTCACGTAGATAAAAGCAATACAGTTTCTTTTATTTCCCTCAGAAAAATCATACAGGACAATTCAAACAACATTTGATAGTGGAGGTTGAAGCTTCACATTAGGATGCATAAATAGTTTCAACGCAAGGTAAAATATATTGCAATGGAGAAAACTGCAATTAATGCTTAATGCATACATTTTAAAGATACATAGAATCAATCTTCCAAATAATAAAGTCTATTTTCTTACATTTTTAGGTTCACTCTACAACGTGAGAAAAACATTTATTTCGAATTCTGAAATAAATACTTATGTCTGAAGTGTCGCATTACATAGGAGAATCAATATATAGATAACTAGATATACTTACGACGAAAATTAAGATTGAAATATATTAGAGTTGTTTTTGTGCAGCTTAAAAGCAGGCTACCTTACGTATTTATATTCAACGAAATTAGTTGGTTTTTTCCAAGTAATGTTTATTTACGTGAATCAATCAACCGTGCTATTTCATACACATCATGACGAGATAGATATGGGTGAATATTTTTCGCACATGTTTTTTTTCATCACGTTACACTATACAGTTTTGTCTTTTCTTTCGATTCTTTCCGCGATACAAGAAAACAACCAATTTGTATATTTGTATGACAGTCCTTTTACTAGATTTTTTTCCTTTTATTTTTTATTTCTTCCAAGCAGGAATCAGTATTTGTGTTCTAATGATATTATTCGAATACATCACGCATTCTCCTCGCTAGTTTATATTATTTTTACTCTTTCTTCTGATCATTCTTTGATGTTTAAGTTTACATATGCACATTTAAATGATCGAAAGCACTATAATACAGTACCCATGTCATCAAAATCACGAAAAAATTGCCCAATTAATCGTCAAAATTGGCGATTTTTTTTGAAAAATTGCAATTTAATCGCGATTAATCACCAACACTGACGATCTTTGACGAATTTATTTTTGATTTCTCTCAATTTTAATAGTATAACGCAATTGTCAAAATCCCAGTTCCCACAATACCTACTGATGTTAATGCTTCAATCTAGATAAAAGGCATGATTACTTTAGAAATGAAAGTTACCAACTTATGTTGATATTAGTGTTGATCTAAATGAAGATGAAATATTTATTTTATAAATAAAACTTACCTATTTATATTGGTATTGTCATTGAGCTGAATATAAATAAAATATATTCATTTTATAAATATAATTACTTAGTATAATTGATATTACAATTGATCTAAATAAAAATATTTTTGTTTAAATAAAATTGCTGTGATTGATCTCATGTCATCGAAATCAGGTCATTTTTGGCGATTAATTGCGATAGTCCAAGAACGTACATGTTCTTGGACTATCGCAATTAATCGCCGAACTTTTTTAACTATAAGGAAATCGCCGATTAATCGCGATTAATTGTCATTTCTTAGAAAATCGCGATTAATCGCCAAAAATGACCCGATTTCGATGACATGGGTTTTCTTGAATATAACAATGCTCATCAACATCCGTCTTTTCCTCGAATAACTGATTTCATTCATTCGATCAAATTAAACAAAATAACTAAAAAATTCTTGTTATTATTACGATTGTATTGTTCAAACTCCATCGATGATATTTCGAAAACTACAGATGCTTTATGAAAGCAACTTGATATAATACTTCCGTTTGATACATTTTATCTTTTGCTCTGTATGTTTTCTGGAATTAATCAAATATCAAGATATTTGTCCAAAATGTAATTCAAAACGAAAAATCTAACTCTTAGTCTTTATTAAACTGGAGCACTTCTTTCTCAAAAGATAGCGTTTGAAATTCTCTACGAAATGGTATATTTTATTTAACGAAAATAGTTTTATCCACGTTTTTTGATCAAACATAATCGTACAGTAAAATCAGGTGCGGAATTTAAATTTTTTTCTTTTTCGATTTTCTCAACAAAATGTTTTATTTCGTCCGTCAATGTTGCTTTTGTTGTTACGGGGTCCCAATCCATAGCTTCAGCTAATTTATTTCATAAATCGTAATCCAATGGAAATAAATCAGATGAATTTTGTGCCCAACAGATCTTTGAAATAAATGCAGGATATGATCAACACATCACTTTTGCCTCAAGTAATGTGCGAAAGTTTTCGCATCATCTTACTTATATGTCCAATTGTCTTCTAACAATTTTTTTTGACATATTTTAGAGTCATTGCAAGAACTTTCTTAGTGTATCTCCCTTTATTCATAGTCCCGTCCTCAAAAATGACACATGCTATCAGCTCTTGTCCACATATTCCTATCTATACCATCATTTTTACTTGAAACGTTTTTCTTCATGAACAGCATCTACTTTTTTTAGCCGTTTCCCTGCTCAAAGCCCACATTCGATCGTTCTGAGCATTAATATACACCATCTAAATTAAAAAAACTCTCGCCAGCAACCAAACTGCCTTTTGGTATTATCTTTGGTGTAATTACTTTATACCCAATTCGTAAATTTAATCCTCTTTTATTTTTGAAGATCAGTTAGTTTTGGTTGTTTAATTTTCTTATACGGGATATAACCAAGATCTTCATGTAATATTTGCTGTACATATCTTTTTGAAACACTCGTTTTAGCAGATAATCTTCTTGTTAACGCTCGTGTCTTCTAACCTAGACATCGTTTTACATTTGAGATAATGGGTTTTACTCAGTTTATGCATGAGCAACTCAAAGAAGGCAGCAAGTTGATAGAGCCACTGTTTTTAATCATTTATATCCATAATTGAATTGTTTGTAACTAAACCATCCTGGTCAAATTATGGTAAATTTGGGATAGTTTATCACCATTTTCATACTTATCTTTCAAATATATCTGAATCAATTTATGGTCCCAATCGTATATGGTTTTGTAGAGAATTTCAGATGCCACCTTTTAATTAAAAAAAAAATTTCGATCAAATGAAGAATAGAAGAGAAATATACAAAATACAAAGAATCTAATTTAATCTGCGTTGTCCGTTACTTTTAACTTTGAATGATCGTAATTGATTAAATTGTATATTTTCTGATATTAAACATAATTGTTTCATCAAACATTGGAAATGATGATGTAACAATCATAAATTTTAACTTTGAAAATAAACTTAGTGAAATAGATAAATCATTATTAATCATTTTTAAAGATCGAATTTGTGATCCAATGATTGTAAGAAGATTTTAGCAAAAATTGAAATCTCTTGTTAGTACCTCTAAATGATTTCAATAATGCTCATTTTGTATTAATAGACCACGTAATCGTGGACTGAAATTGTGGAATATATAAATAACATCATTACATGACAAATAATCAAATATATCAAAAATAATTTCAGTAGCTAATATATCGAACCGTGTATTATTATACGTCTTAAAAATTATTTCAAAGAGTATGTATCTCCTTTTTTTCATTGTTAAGGAAAATATGCACTATTATCAGTACGATAAAAGTATGTTGGAGAAACTTAGCCAGGCTCATCATTCGAGCCATTTGAAATGACGTAATTAGTGTCTTAAACAATGAAAAACGGTGAAAAGATACTCATTTAATTAATATTGAAAGTGAAGACGACGAATAAATTATTTGATTATGTGACTGTCTCCCTTTTGAGTTTCATATAATAGTATTTAATCAGATTATATATTTTTTTTTTTTATTGTTAGAAGTAAAATGCGAACTGTCAAACTTTATCTGATTTAAATGTCAACGTTTAATTTCTAAATAAATATTTGAAATTTTGAATTTATGTATTATAGTCGTGATTACAAAATTTTAGTTTTGATCACGATTACGACCATAAGAACTTCTAATCGCGCACGATCACGTAAAACACTAATGAATGGTCTTTAAAAGTCTTCTTTTTGATGCGCATGACTTATGTTATTTTTTTGTGAAATCCGAAATCATCTATGAAAAACTAAACCAAAAAATTGATTATGTCAATGCCATTTATATTTATAAAAAAAGTAATTCATTAAATTTTTTTCTCCAGCAGATAGTTTTTTTCATATAGATACAACTTACTATTACACATCTTAACTTACTATTTTTCGAATGATGTTTATAATGAAGGAAAAAACATCTGATAAAGATTCTATTGTCCTTTGATTATAATAAAGACTGCAATAGATTACATTTTTTCTTCATTGTTTATACTATATTCATTTGAGTATGATAGTTGTTCTTTTAACAACTGATACTCAAAGCTATTGATATTGATCAGATAATAAAAATTTCAACTTTTCAAATATCAGTATTTCGGAAGTTTTAGTAATTTGTATAAACTCCTCTGATTTTTTTGTACTATATTTTAGTCAGAAAACGATATGTTGTTGATACCTATTCTTCGGAAGCATAGGGTATATTCTAGCTGTCACAAAAAAAAACTTATCTGTCTAATCAAATTCTGAAAGAATCTAACTTCCATGCTTTACAAATTTTCATAAAACCCTTCGATACTTTTGATGTTATTAAGAATAAAAAATAACTAATCTACAATAACAACATTTTTGAGGAATATTAATATCATCATAAATTCAAACTAAATAAGTAATCATATCGAAATGAAACAAATAAATAGATATTTTTATTCTTACATTTCTTATCTATGCCCCTAAATGTCGTATCTTCGTGCAAATCTGAATATTTTGTCAGATATTCACATTGATTTAGTTTTCCTAGTTCATTTGTAATCATAAATGTTTATTTGTTATTAACATTGGTACAGTTGAGCAACAAATATAATGCTAATAGGTTTTAGATCGAATATTGCTCTTGAATTTCTATACTATTCGTATACACATACAGAATACGTCATATACTACATATGAATATATCAACATATGATTGCCAATTGAAGAATTAATAAGTATTTTTAATTTTTTCTTATCATTTAATCAAATTATTTATTTAGGAAACTTTGTTATGAAAGCATGAATGTATGCGGGAGCGAACATGGGTTGTTAAGAAAAATATCTTTTTGATCTTTTAAAAATTTAATTATATATTCACATGAAATAAAACATTTTTTTTATTAATTTATGGTAAAGTAAAATAATGAAAAACTTGTTTTATTAGCAATAGCATGATACATTAGTACATTGGATTACGTTTTTTTCAAGATCAAGTAGAAAAACAAGAGAATAATAACTAATGTTGGATTTTTTTAAAGTACCAACAACTGACTTTTGAATAAGTTTTCAACTGACCTTCTTAAGAAAAACTCTATCTAGTAAGATGTTTTACATTAAATTTTCAATTATCAAGTATCGATTCAAACTACTAATCAAAGATCTACAAACGCTAGAGGACTGAGATGAATAACATGTATTCTAGTCGTACCTCTAGTACAAATTTATAGGAACTCTTGTGCAAAAAGATAACTTTTGTACTTTTTTTGTAAAAACAACATTTATTTGACAGTAATAGAAATGAAAAAAAGCATTTCAGAAGTCAATACTAGAAAAGTCTTTCTTATCCAAATGTTATTATCATGATATGAATTGAAATATGATCATATAGCATAATAAAATAATGCTGTTCGAAACCATTTGTGTATGCTATGTTTCAATTATATATAGTGAATTTTCTCTAGTTTCCATTTTCTCGTTCAAATTTTACAAAAGAAATCAGTTCAAAATTGGAATAATTGAATCATTAAAATATAAACGAATGTAACAGATTGATTATTACGAACGAAATTCTTTTAGTAAAAATTTTCTCTCACCAAATATATTTAAAGCAATGTTTTTTATTTCACTTTTCTCTTCAGAAAACATTACACTTTCATTCTCACTATTAGAAAATTTCTTTTTCATCTGATTACAAATTATTTACAAGAAAAAAAGACAATCAAACAACATTGAGTTGATGTATTTATTTGGATGATAGAATATTCATTTACACAGATTGCAATTCATATTTGTGTCGAGTTTAATCATTACGTTTATCTATAATTGTAAGGCTAGAGTAAATATATTACATGCAGGTTTAAAATAAATATTCATGCTTTCGATAGTGTTAACAGTAATTTAGAAAGAAGAATAGAACCAAGTTCTTGTCGTTAGACATATATGTGCGAATAATGATAACAAGCAACAACACCACGTAAGATATCTATGAAATTAAAGTTCCATGGCGCGCATGATCTGAGTAATTTTATCAACGATATACTAATATAGAAAAGAGAGAGAAAGAAATCAATTTCTGATTGTAGAGAAACGACATACTCGAGCTTCGCCTGTATTTTGATAGGGAACTTTCTTTTCATGCGATTGATCTTTCTTGATCAATCCACGTATTGTTGGTTCCTAAAAAATAATATCTCTTCTAGTTCTTCAGAAAAAATCGTTCATGAACCTACTTTCAAAAGAATTTCAATTTCATTTGGTTTAAATTTAACAACAGGTGATCCGTGCAAGTCCTTGTAATGACATTTCCATTCAATTCGGTAGGCATTTGATGAGTCGGATTTTCCGGTCAGAACTAATAGTCGTCTAGAAAGTTCATCAGTTAATAAATTATAGTAAAAAAAAAATAGTAGCCGATGATATTTACTTAAAACTAGCTAACAGGAGCGTAGACGAGTCTTTAGTACAATCCATATGAGCAACGTAAAAATCTGTTTGACCATGCTTTTCGTCGTTAATTCTCTGATAAATACGAAAAAAAAGATTCAATTGGAAAAAAACTTTATCAAAACTAACATCGAAAATATAAAATCCTTTTATTTCGTGAGGGCTAGAAGGTCGAATAATACCATCTCGACCAACATGTCGTGGAGATCGAACACGATGAACAACTTCTTCATGTATAGCAGTTCTACGAAATGATATATTCGAAAGATCTAATTCATAGAAAAGAAAACTTTATTCACCGTTTAATCAAATCGAATGATGTACTAGTAAAATCAGCAATACCACTTGCAGGTCGTGCAGCAAGACCAAGAAAACCTTTACCTAAACCTTTGATAAAACCAGCTGTACCTCGCTTTTTCGCACCAGCTGCCGGTTTCTTTACTACATCTTTTAGACCATGAACAATATCCTATTCATAAAAAACTCAACATGAATAGAACAATGGTGTATAACATACGAACCCTGCCAACATTTTTTCCGCTTATAATTACGTCAGATAATGAATGTCCAGCCACTTCTTTGCGCGCGATACGAGCATTTTGATAATCTTCATCAAATGTTAACGTTGCTAGGCCTTTGCTTGCTGTACCGGTTATGTTTGAAACAGCACCAGCAGCACCACCCACAACAGAACCAATTAAATGTCGAGTACCTGCTGCTATACCTGCAATAAACTCTATTGGACCTTCCATAGCTCCCTGAAAAATAAAACTAGATTTGTATTGAAAAGAAAAAATTGGTCAAAGCATACCTTATATGGTTCATAGAAGAATGATCCAACACCTTCAGCTACTCCATGTATAACACCAAATGGATTTCCAAGGACATCAAGACCGAGAACGACAACATGAATTTGTCTCATTAATTGATTTTGAAAATGATTCTGAATTTCTTCAGCCAATTTCGCCATGGTAAATTGTTCATTTTTTCGTTCATAGTAGTTCAATCTACATAGAAATCGAATCAATTCAATTGAAAATATAATTTACGTACTTTAAAACGACATCTTGCACTTCTGCTACGTTTAATGTTTGTAGTAAAAAGTCGATCAATGGATATTCGGCAAGTAATTGGTCGCTTGCTGTTGAACCATGCATTGAAAAACTGACATGAATCTATTGAATAAAAACAAATGTGCAAAACAAACTTCAATTGTTTTTTTTTTCAAAAGAAGACAACTACTTATAAGATGGAAGCACTACTATATTTTTCTTTTACTTATCAAAGAAAATGCTAATTTACTAATACTATTTGTTACCTTCAGTGGAGATAAGTGCAAATTGTCAAAAAGTATTTTCGGTTCTGTTGGTATACTATTGGATTGAGCTAGAGTAATCGCTTCTAGTGGCTTATGAATACGCTTCAGATCGGAATCCATATTAATCGTTGGTGCTCCTGTAGTCTATAAATTTTAGATCAACTTTAAAGATATTGTCTTAAGAGAAAAGAATATGAACTTTTTCTGATTTAACAAAAGTAAGAATCGCCATGATCAGTGTTTGATCAGCACAAAATACGAATTCTTGTATAAGTAATTTTAGATATCTGAACAATAAATAAATTTATTATATCAAATTCTTAATCAAATTATTCTTTACTTGACATGTTGGGTATTTGCTCGTGTTTGTGCCGTTTTAAACAGGCTCAGTTCAATGAATGGTTTTCCAGCTATACACAAACAGTTGTTCTTTTTTGTCCTATGAATAATTAATTGAAATGAAACATACGTATGTCAGTTCCTGATGCTTTGGAAACAATTGGATGAAGAACAACTGGAAACAATGTGAAATCATGTTCATTATCAATTTGGATACGATTGATACGCAGATGAAGTGCTTGATTACTTGGTGACCAGGCAAAACCAAGCCAAAATCCATCAAGTGCTTGTCGATGAACATATATTTGATGACCTTGATGATTACTTATTTCAGCTGTATCCTCATCGAATGAAACATCCTAATATCAAACTAACTAATATATATTTCTATGTCAAACAAATAAGACTTACACGATTATCATCAATACTATATTTCTTTTTTGCCATTTCTTGATCGTTTGGATAATCATCTGAATGTTTCATATAGGATTTATAATGCTCATCCAAACGATGATTGAGCTTATGTGAAAGTGGTTTCACATAAGATTTTCTAGTTTCTGTCCAGATTTCTTTTGATTTACTAATACTAATATAAAATAAATCATTTCGAGTGATATTATCGATTATTGCAATGCCAATATCACGAATACCAATTTGAATATATTGACTCATCTTTTCACTTATCGATGACATCTAAAGCAAGAATGAATTTATATTTTGAACATATTAATCTTGTACACGTACGTTTGTCACTGTTTTGATAAGATTAACCTCTTCAGCAAAGAGTAATACCGTTTGAAGGCCTTCTTGAAAGGTCACATAATACACTGTCTGTTGATCATTAGTTTTCAAATGACCACAAAGTGGCTAATAAGAAAATAAATATATATTACTTATCAATTCAATTAACTTACATTAAGTTCGATTGTGGCACTTGGCCCATTAGATGAGACAAGCAATGCTCGTGGCTTCAATGGATCAATCCATGTATAATAGACGTAATGTTGTGGTGGCAAAATTTGTGTTCGCCTATTCCGACAAAGTGATTAATCAAAGAAAACGAAGCATAATAAACTTACATATCCTCTACTTGACAGAATGCAATAGGTCGTTTTCTCAAACAGTTGACTAAAAGAACAGGCGAATCATTGACTTTGTAATCACCAAAAACTATACGAAATCCATCGTAATCAGTAGCAACAATATCAACTTGAAGTGCTGGACGCTCATCATCACCTATATATAATAAAGTTCGATGTTTGTCATTGAATATGAATGCAGTTGAGGACAGACGATTATGTACATAACGAACACGCATAATACCCTTTTTGATGTCACGCGGCCAGAATGGAATAATCTAACACATTGATATTGATGTAGAACGAGAAATGTTTGATCGAAGAAAAAACTTACTCCATCAGGTTTGATTGATATCCATTGTTCTTCTTCTCTTATCGATTGTGCTTCACATATTTCAATGTCAATCTAGATTTCGAATAAGATATAAGGCATATGTCATAGAGAAACAAATAGATCATACGGTTGATTTATTGATAGCAAGTGTCGATGAAGTGAGTGTTAGGATTTTTGTCATACCAAATGAAGATGTCACAATATCAACAGCGATCTATAATTCGAAATGATTCATTGGAGATGATATTCAATATAATTTTTTTTTACCATATAGGTTCTATCATTGGTTACTTTGCAACTAGTCATTCCAGTACTTTTAATAACGTCCAATGAAAAACCTTCGGACCATTCGGACAATGTATCATCTTGTTCCATACTAAACACACGTATATGACCCTAGAATATCAAAAGATTTATTGATAGTTCTATGTTTAATTCGTTTAATGAATATACCTTTTTCTTCTTTTTATTTTCAAAATTTTTTGGACAAACAAAAAATGGTGGTTCGACCACTTCAATGAGTGTCTTTTCGTTTTCAATCTAAAGCAAGAAATAGAATTGTTTAAATAAATATGATATTGATATACCTTAAATTCAAACTTCAGATCAGTACAATTGACAATCCATAATGGAGAATATAATGAAGCACGGTATGATTCTCGATATGTGTCTACACGTAGAATCAATCTCTAGAAGAATATTTGGCAAAATGAAAATAAAAACTACATAGATTAATTCAATTCAATACCAATGTTTCTTGTGTTGTAGCATTATGAAAGATGACAACATGATCATTGTGACTATTATCACTTTTGCTGTTTAAATAGACTGGTTCAGAAATCCATTTTGCATCGTTATAACATGGAATCTAATATAAACAATATGAATGTCTTTTATAATCTGATTAACTTTATTTATTGTATATGTGATTTTACAATGACTACACAAAAAAACAAATGAAACAGCACATACCACAAATGTCAATACGGATTTTTTGCCACCTGAAACACTATGATACAAATGGCTTGGTTTTAGCTTGACTTGTTCGACAGTCTGAATACAAGATTATCGAAAATATCTGATATATGTTCTACTTACATCAATCCAACATTGAACATCGAGTGATAATAGATTAATAAGATGAAGAGCTAATTTAATGTAGATATCAAATGAAGTTCGATTAGGTTCATCAATATTTTCTGAATAGGCTTCTTTTGATTCTTTATAGAACTAGAAGAACTTGAGTGAAATGAAATCTATCCGTTGACAAGTGAGAAACATACAACAAAATGAACTTCTTTGCCATTATTCATTTTCAATACACGATCAGCAGAAGATTCAGTTACCCAATCGAATGAAATGAAATCACGACCTCGATCTGTCCAGTTTGCTCTGTATAAAATTAATTCTCATAAATTGAAAAAATAGAAGAGAATCTTACTCATCGATACTAATAAAGAGACGTGGAGTAGTGCGAACATATAGAAAATTTACCGAAAGATATAATTCATCACCAGGTTTGATACGAGCGACTTCACGAAATGTTCCCATTTCTACTGAATCAATATCCAAAATCATTACTGGCATAGTGGCACGATTGAATACCTTCAAAAAGCAAAAGAAAAAGAAAAACTGAGAAAAAAAAATTAACAAACAAAATTTACTTTGATGATTGAACTGAGAATAATTCGTCGGCGATCGTTGTATAATTGAGAATCACAAAGCAATTGGATAGGCCAATCAGGTATAGGTGATGAACCCAAGTCAAATACTCGTCGCCATGTTTGATTAATATCCATTGTTTTTACTTCATGACCAAACTAATTAACGCAAATATTTTAATGAAATTCTATGGAATATGTTCAATTATGTTACTTTAATAGAAAACTCCTGTTTTCTATTTGCTATTTGTTCAGATATAGCTGGAATACGTGTTGCTGATAATCTTTCAGGTGATACTGTCAATGGAATTGAATCTTCATGTTTAAGATGAAGTGGAGTCTTTAATTGACTATTTTCGAGAAACTTTAAAATCAAATATATTCAAAAGCTTCTTTTTCAATATGAGTATCGATTGATATACCTGAACACCAGTTATATTATCAATATAAATATCATCTCCTGTCATATTGCATATTGATAACATCGATTTATCATTATTATCATTACTAGACAATGAATCTTGATTATAAGTTTCTGTGAACATAGTGGAAAGACGTTGACCAAGATCCAACATTGTTTTTGTCACAGTTAAATTAAGTAAATGATCAGCTCGAATATAGATCACTTGTTTAGCATCCAAATTCTTTTTTTCCTCTCTTTGTTCTTGTCCAGTATTTGATGATGATTTGGAATCGTCAAGTAAAAATCGAGACTGAAATAGTAATAGATTATATGTTTTTCTCCTTCAATAATATTAGAATGATGTCTTCAAAACTATGATTACTCAGGATTGATTTAAAACTAAAATATTCTCAGAACTTTAAAATTCTATTTGGTAACTTTTAATTTTCGATTCAACAATAAACAATTCATATCTTCTACATTTTTGATCATCTTATTTCAAAGTTGTTCATACCTCTTCATCATTTTCTTCTTCCTCGTCATGCTAAAGAACAGAAGAAAAAAAGTTCAATAAATAAAAATTATTAAAGCTATTACATTCGCAGTTGAACATGTAATACACCATGGACATATTATGTCACCGCTTTCATTAATCACTGGTTCAATCAATGGTTCCCATGCAAGTAAATTATCATTAAATAAGGCTAATTCAATATGAATTTTCGAAGAAATATCCATCTGAACAAAGAAAGATTAAATAGTATTTTACTAAACTTTCCTACATACATCACTAGACCAATTCTTCACATTGACAAATATATCTGAAAGACACATAGCTATGACTGGTTTTGTTATTGAACCTGTACCAAATTCAAATTTAACTTCGATTATTTTCAAATTGACAGTTAGCTATAAATAATGATATCTATAGTATTACTGAATCTTTTCATTTCATACTTCTTGAGAACGAATGGTTTGCATTTGCATTTGCTCTTCAATTTCCTTCTGTTTATTTGCTTCTTCAATGATTGATTTCTTTCGTGAAGGAGTACCAGTAGTCACTTCCAAAATATCTGTCTGTTCTATCACTTCTTCCTTTTTGTCATTATCTATTAAGTTAAAAAGAGTATCGTATATGGGCAGAGAATTCATCAACAAACTTTCAATAAACCAAAAATTTGCATCTTTGAATGGTTTTGGGTCAAATATTGTTTTTGAATTGATTTTATCCGCTTCAGTTTGAACGGTAATCTAAAGGTAAAGATGTAGATTTAAAGAAAAAATAAGGCAAATGTTATTACTTCAAGTTTGCTCATAGAATTAATGACATTACGAATAGTATGTATGGCTATTGGAGGAATTTGAATAGTAATATCTCCAATACGTACATCAATTTTTTGCTGTTCAATATTCATAGTTAAAATAGTATCAATATCGACTGATTGCAATATCTTTTCATCAAAATAGCAAAAGTCATAGAAAGTTAAACAATATTATTCTTACAGGATATTTAATATTCGAATTTTTCAATTCAGCAAAATTTGAACCATAAATAGTTAAATCTTTCAATGACCCAGACGTTTTTATGCTATTATTCACAATGATCATATGAATCTCTGAGGCTACCTGAATAAAACTTATGTGTAGATATTAATTGATATTTTTGTATTTTACTTACATCAAGTACAAGACAATCCGAGTTAGTATTATACTGATCTTCGAGTAAAATGATTTCTATAGTCTTGATCACAACATTTACTATAGTTTCAAGATCACTTTCAATCTCGGATGACGAACCTGCAATGGAAGAATCAATTTTAAAGAAAAATTGACGAAAAAAAAAGATATACTAGGAGTCTTGGTTATATTCTGAGGTGAATTGCTGGATGGTCGGTGATATGTCGAAATGGATTTTGCTGGTAGTGGTAGATTGTAATTAATATCAAATTTTGGTACGGAATGCATCATCGGTGGATATAGTCTTTTCTCATCGGTTGATGATAAACTCGAGATAAAGAAGTCTTGTAATGCCATTAAAAAATCTGGACTTATACAAATATAAAAACTCTCTAGTTGAATATTACCTAAAAACATACATATTCATTAAAAAAAAAAGAATAAGCAATAATTTTTACGTACCTTGTCGAATTCCCATTGAATTTTCTTCATTTGTTGGTTGGAATTCAAGAGTAGCAGTGAACACTGGTACTTTTGTATTGACTTCGAAGCCTCGATCAATCAGTCGTATTATATGATCAGATTGATCCGCTTCACGTAGATCATCTAAGAAAAGTCCTTGTATTTGTGCTTTGCCTCTATAACTCGAATCGAATAGTTGACAAAAATTAGCTTCAAACAGTTCAAGTTGTAAATTGATAAATTTCATATTTTTATTACGCAATGTATGTCGAGCAGTAATATCAGAATTGTCCAAATAAAGTGTTAAGGCAATTTTCTTGATTTTAGCATCAAAACGAATTTGTTCGATGATTAGATGATTTTTAATAATGACTCTCTTTTGATTCATTTGTTTGGATTTCAATTGATCTTGAACAACAGGTTTCGGTATTTTATAGAAAATTTTTTCAGAGAAATTCTCCTTTAACACTTTCATTAGACATGCATAATCATTTTTGGCTAATAGAAATTGAATTGTATCCCAATAAGCTATAATCAAAATTTGTGATTGATATAAAAGGCGATTGATTAAAATATTAAGTTCAGTACATTCGAGTATATTGATATCACCCAGAATTTCATTAGTTTGACCTAGTTTAACTCGACTAATCAGTAAATTTTTCATAGTTATAGTGTGTTCTTCGATAAGTGATCGATTCGAACCATTAATAAACTCTGTTTGGATGGTCAATTGACCTGAATCAATAAATAATCCTTCATCCGTATAGGAACTAGTCGGAATAAATATTGATGGAATATTGAGTGTAAAGTCAAGATGAAGTTTGCGTTTTTGTTCTTGAAATTTTTCTAGTGTTTGTGAAACAATACTTGTCTCATTCTGATTTGAAGGAGGATTATATTCAGTACTTTTTGTTTGGAATATATTAATCATATTCAAAATCAGATCTATATGCTTGAAGAGAAGGATTATGTTTACTTTGGTCAATTGAAGTTTAATATCATAATCGACATCATCAAGAGTTTTTTCATATTTTTTTGGATAATTGAATACAGAAAAATCAAGACGTAATAATTCTTTATCATTACCTTGTTGAGAGATAATCTTATGAAAACGTGCTTTTGGATTGGGATCAAAGATATAGAAATCAGTAAGTATTAGATTAGCCGTTGTTTTTTCCTTCGAATTCAATGCATATACATGAAGATCTTGAATTTGAATATCAAGGATTTGAGAGTGTTCAGATCCAATAATTGCACGTAATCCATCAAAATTAACTTCAAATTGAAATGTTGGCATTGATGACGCTGGTTCCTGTTTAATTATCTGTTTTGGTAAAGTTTGCTTATTGACTGGTTTTCTGATAGATCTATGATGTTGCACTCTCGATATTTTTTCTATAAGATCATTGATAAATCGTCCAATGGATACAAGTGCTTCTAACTGTAGCATTAGAACAGGTTTACCGATATGTATACGTACTTGATTTTCAATACCATTGTAAGGAGTCGATTCAAACAAGGGATTGGCAGGTGATGTTAATAAACTATTAATATTAATTAATTGATCTTTCTCTTGATCGAGATGACGTTCGATAGTGATTAAACGAAGTCGATCATTAGTATTAGTCACAAATTGTTCATGAATAATGATTAAATCAGTAAGAGAAGCATTGAAATCTATATCAAATGTTTTCATTGTTACTTGAGCGATAATGGAGATAAGTGAAATTTGAACAAATGGTTGACATTCATAGGATGAATCCGAGATAGATTCTTCGATTAGCAAATTAATCTAAAGGCGATTGAATGCGATAGTAAGTTTCAGGAATATTGGACTTACTCGTGGAAGTTTAAAAATAGCTTCAATTTCTATTATTTGATCATCAGTTTTTCCTTCTTCTTCAGCATTGACTGCTTCTTCGAAGATTTTCTGTACTGGCGTCATATTTTCTACTGCCTCCAAGGTTTTCTTTGTATTTCGATGAGGTACAGTGACTTCGAAGGTTGTTGACTATTGCAAAATAATAGATTGAAAGATAAAAAATAAAAGATTTTTACTAACTTCCACAAGTATTTCAGTTTCAACTGCTTCTACTTTCGATTCAGGAAATGGAATGGATTGAATAAGTTTAATAATTTCGAAAATACGTACATCAGACAAACGACTATCAATATCTGAAATTTGTGCATCGATTTTCCAACTAAAAATTACAATTAACAAACGATAAAATTACTTCAAATTAGGTTTTCAACAGTTTTTGTCCTCATTCTCAGTCACTAGAAGCGAAAGATTTTCTTTCTAGTTAACGATTTCAAATGATGTGCTTAAACTCGTTATGATTACATACGCTGGTAATACAGCATTTTCGAAATAAATACACTTATGTATATCCATACAGATTGTGATTGGTTTGATTAAATGCATTAGAGAATTTTGTTCAATACGTGCATTATACCAATCATCGTCTAAAATAGAAATAATTACAATTAAAGTGGTATGATAAAAAATCATACTCTGATTAGCATAGAGTAATTGGATGTTCTCTAATTTGAATTTTAATGGAAAGAATGCTGATTGATGAGTATCATCAGTATTCTAAAAAAGAAGTGAGTTAATCATGAAAATATGTAGCATGTATCATACTGAAACATATTCAGATAGTTTTCCTATTTCTATTTCCTTGTCACTGTAACTAGGACCACCTTTAAATGTAAGATGACCAAAATCCAAACAAATTACTGGACAACCACTATTAAACAAAAGAGAAATAAGAAAGATTTCCTCCCAATTGTAACAATCTTTGAGTCCTACTATTGATAGACACCATTTTGTGGCAAAAGAAAATAGGATGATTGAAGATCAATATCAATATCTGATGCTTGAATATTTTTTAGATAATGATTGAAGAGAAAATGTAAACGATATTTGATATCATTAAATGTTGAATAAGCAATTTCCTTGATGCTGAAAAAAAAACAAACGAAAATTATGCACAAAATTCGTTCTCTTTACCCTTGCAAATCATGCTTTCTATCAGATTGAAAACATTCAACAAGTTTGTTGATTGTGAACTAATAGAAATGAAAAACAGTAAAGAATATATCGAAAGTTTATGATCCTATGTGTAATACCGCATCGTAAGTAATCTCGAATGATTGCAATATGGCTTGTATACGATTATCAGATGATCTATTCAATGGATTCGTTTCATATTCAATATGTAACATACTTTTCTGTTCTAATTGTGTTCGATTTTGAAGAAGAATTGGACGATTATGATTAGACATCTCTTTTTGAATTGCATTTTTAGATATACCAAAGACTTCTAATGCGGCCAAATCAATGACAAAACTAATCAAATCAAACTGATTAGAAAACAAATATAAAGTATAATCAATAACTTACAGAAAAGCTGATTTAAATGGACGACGTTTAATTATTAAATCAACATCTGGTATAACGATACTAGCAATAACTTTGAATCTATATTGAAAAGAATGAAATATAAGGAAATCTTCTAAGTTGAGTTCCTCATTAGAATAAACAACTCCATTTTTCTATGTGACAATACATTACATACTGTGAATCATTTTCATTGATATTCGACCAAACGTTAACTTCGAACATATTTAATCGAATTGATATATTGATATCAACATACTAAAATCCAAAAGTTAATCATTGAACATTAAGAGAACATATTTACTTCTTCTGAATAATTAAATGATGTATTATCGTCGGCATAACCAATGGCATCATACAATTTTTTCTTTTCATCATTCATCAATGTACTGTTATAGCTGGACTCTGCAAAAAGTGTGTATGATAGCTATTATTATATCTAACTAAACAAATCTACCTGGATCCTCCTTATCTGAATTTCCAGTCCACCAACTGGTCAATTTATCCCACCAAGACTGTTCTATATGTTCAGCTTTCTTCTTTTTAATCTATAAAATATCGTTAAGAAATAATGCAAATATCAACAAATGAAATTCCTACTTCAATTTCTACAATTCGACGAATATAGAGTAAATTAAAAACATCAATCTTTTTCTCAAGCTCCTGAAATATACACAGAGAAAAGACTTAAAATATCAATTATTCGATAAACTCACTTGAGCACGTTGTTCTTGTTTCTTGCTTGCATCATTATCCAATATTTCAAAGTAAAGTTTATGATATTCGCGAAATCTATCTAAATTCGTCTTAATATTTTCCCATTTGTATGATGAGAGACGTGGTCGAACTTCTTCATCCAAAATCGCAGCATAGGCAAATTTCCATCTGCAAAAAAAACAATCCAAAACTAAATCAATTCTTTAATCTTACCGTCGTAAACTTGGTTTATTAATAACATCGTTATCAATCATAGCATAATATTTAATATATTTCGATTTTAAATTGAGATGATCTTGAAATTCCAGTAGATCAAGTAGATCAGAATACTAAAAGAATATTTCAATGAAATAGTTATGAATTTCTCTGTGTTTTAACCTGATTATGATTAATATTTAAATTAATCTTTTCTAAATCGATTTTGGCATCGAATACTGGTCGGACATAATCTTGTTCACCAGGTGCTGTAGAAATTTTTAATTTTGCTTGAATATTCAACGGTTTCAGAACTGAAAAAAAGTCATATTTAGTGAAGAAATTACAAAAGAAAAATTCTTACTGTAAGTCATCTGATTAGATATTCTTTGTTCATTTCGGACAATATTTGCTTGTAATATGTCCTATATTGCTTATATAATTAGATGTAATCTGGCGAAAAAAAAACCTACGGCAATATTTTCTGGTGTTAATTCTGATCGAATTTTAACATTTGAATTCCAATAAATCGACAATGCGTTCAATTCACCAAACTAAAAAGATCAAGAATAAGGATTCTATTTATTCAAGAATCATTTATTAACTTTGTACATTATTGGTGATTCTTCTTCCGATACAACATGTTCCCATTCACTATTTGTTGTCTAATAAAAAACAAAATATTTGATTTTTATTCAATAAAGTAATATTACACATACGAAAAGTTTAATGTAATTAAGTGTAATACCAAATGAAAATGGACATTCAGGTTTGCTTATTTTATCTTCATAAGCAATATGAATATTACTTACAACTAATTCTAGATTACGAAGAATATGTATTTGTAATCGTTCTAAAAATGTATCTTTGTGTTTTGAAATTGTTTGAGAATTTTCTACAAAAGAAATTTAATCTTCTAACAATGATATGTGACAAGATGACTAAATTTTTTCTTAAGTTAATCTTACCATATTCTTCTTTTTCTTTACGAAATTGTTCGACTTTATGTACTTCTTTTATTTTTGCTTCGTATTGACTTTGTTCATCTCGCTCAGGATCATATTGAATGTCTATATGAATACTTAAGTCAATATACAAAAACTTTGTCGAATACAATAACAAACCAGTTTTGGGTGTGAGAAGTAAATATAAACCGTCGATAGTGACTTTAGTCGAATCTGTGTATAACTGCGTCCATGGAATGTGAATTGACAATTTATCTAAATATTTCATTTTATTTTTAAAGTACAAAGTAGTCAATAAGAACTTACGTAGATAGCCAGCAGCAACCGTAAAAGGAAAATTGAGATTGGCCTATTTGTATGAAAACTATTGTTTTTTTTATATTAATCTAACCTAAAGATACCTACAAGTGCATTCGGTTTCAAAGACAAATTTTCGAGAACAGCATTGCCTAAAAATAAAAGAATATCATTAATGATTTTCAATTTATAATTAAACTAACCGTTCCATAAATCAATTTTGAGCTGTTTCGAATCTAAATCTTCGATATAATTTCCCAAATATTTATCGAGCAAATATACAGCTAAATGTGCAAACACCATTTTGATATTGTTTTCAAAATGATGTCTTAATCAATGCTAATAATTAAGTATAAATTTTTGTAATAATATAAATCTAAAAAAGTTCAAGAATATCTTTCTTCGATGAGCTTATCATCATTTGAACAGCTGCAATAACCACATTTATGTATCTTGAAAATGAAGGTGAAATAGATATCTTTTGACATCATTCTTTCATACATGTAATTCCTTGTAATATACAATGACTGCATATAATCATCAAGTTTCTACATTTCTCTAGTTCGAATATGTGATTATAGTGCTATTGTCTCTTATATATATGCGACAACGAATTGCCTTTTATCTCAATAGCATTCAATAAGAATAGAACAACAATAGTAACGTAGAACAAGTTGATGAGTAACTAACTACTGTTTTTTCTAACCATAATAGAGAAAAATTAAGAAAAAAGCTTAATAAAGAAAAGTTTTATATGTCGAGAAATGATCTTGAAGCTAGCTATCCAAATAATATAAAAACAGCACAATTATCTTCTAAAAATAATCGTATGTTTTCCTACTTTTAGCCAGTAATAACGAATGTTTGCTCTAATCATAAACACAAATCATCCATATAGTCTCTTTGCTTATCATCGTTTTTTTAACATCTGAGTAATACAATGTGCACGCGTTTACTTCAATATAAACATATGCCACAGAGTGCAAAAGAATGAATGAGGTCAATAAGAACGCACGTGAAGTAAAACAAAGACGAAACATGTGATAAGAAGAGTGTGTAATAGGAGAAAAAATGTAATTCAAGTTTTACCTATTTAAATAGTCACATATTTTATTACTAATGCAATCAGATTGAATGAATGTGTTTGAAACAGCTGCTGGTCTATTGATACTCTATGATGATAGACATATGTAAACTATTAGAATTCATCGAATTCATTCGCCATTATAGGCTACTGGGATGGTTTATCATTCCAGTTTGTATATCAATTGATATTGGTTTATCAAAATGCTAAAACATTGGAAAAAAATTATTGAAAGATTTATATTTTATTTTGTAATAGTATTCTAATGACTTGGATGAACGATGATTGTATTGTATAAATTGCTTTTTCTTCCATTCACCATATTTATGTTTGATTAACGTATTCAACACAATATTTTCTATTGCTGGGATTCGCCATATTTTTTTTCTCGAAATTCCATAGCGCGATGCTTCTTATTAAAACAATCAGGACAAAAAAGATTGTCAGATATAGAACAGAAAGTAATTATTTTATTTGCTGTCACAATCTGGACAAATCATTGTCTAAAGCATTGTCTTCACTTACGAGGAAACCTCTCCAAGTGACACGTTCCGTTTGGACTCATATTTTGCCTATAGGTAGGACTCATAGCGTAGATAAGAGCCCTAAAAGGGTTCATCCCCAAAGCCTGTTCGTGTTGGGATGCTGCGTTTTTAAGATATTGGAATAACTCATTGACGAGGTCTCCCTCCGTGATATCAAAAAAACTCATTTTTGAATTTCGACTTGAAACTTTGTATAGAGTGAGGTCTCAATGAGAGTGGTTTATTGTGAAAGTTACAGTTTTCCTGAATGCTTATAATGGCAAATAAGAACATCAAAACTTGCCTTTGCGAGTGATATTAGGTTACCAAAGCCATATCTTAGGATAGGAACAATGGATAGGTCTGAAACTTTCATAATAGACCACTCTCATTGGGACCTCACTCTATACAAAGTCTCAAGTCGAAATTCGAAAATGAGTTTTTTTGATATCTCTGAGAGGGACCACGGCAGTGAGTTATTCCAGTACCTTAAAAACGCAGTGTCCCAACAACAACAGACTATAGGGACGAACCCTTTTAGGGCTCTTATCTACGCTATGAGTCCTATCTTTACGTAAAATATGAGTCCAAACGGAAGGTGTCACTTGAGGAGGTTCTCTCGTAAGTAAACTAGGTTTCTTATGTCTTGAAATGTGTGTAGACGCATCCATACCAGTCCAAAAAAAGAAACAAACGCGTTCTCATTGCGTTTCGAAGTTACATAGGTTATATTATCTATGTGTAAGTTTTTTCTTATTAATTTTTGATTTTAAAATAAAAATACATGTGAGTGAATAATATTAACTGAAAAACGTTGATGAGTTTTAATTTACATAATCGCATTATATAGGAAAAGCGCTCACAGAACAGTTCAAAGTTCATCATCAAGGTACTAAAAATGCAATAATATCCATTAATACTCGAAGCATCTTTCGACGATGGATATTTATTTTATATTATTCCTTGAGTTCTATCAATAAAGAATGATATTTACGAAAAAAAATACTTCTTGTTTAAAATCGTCATAAAAAATAAATATATGACAATTGAAATGTTAGATTAGAGTGTTATGGATAGATTATCTTTGAGTCTTTTTTTTTTGATAATTATATTAACATTGATGAATTTATGATAAAATGAAAAGAAAATAAAAATATTAATTTATAAAAAAAAAAAATAATTCCCTGTAGATAAAGTTCAAAAAAACGTATTCATTATTACAAAAATATTTTAACGTACTGATAATGACGTCATTTGAATCATGACCTGTTAAGAAGATATAAAAGACAACGTATTCATAAAGATAAATCTCAGAAGAGTAATAAAAAATGTCAGTTACATTAGCAGAAATAAGTGTTCAACTTGTCCAAATCATATTTCCAATGTTAATAACAATTAGCGTTATGGGAAATTCATTGAATATATATGTATTAACTCGACGTTCATTATATAATCATTCATGTTCTCGTTATTTTTTAAGTGTTTCTATTAATAATTTAGTTTTTTCAAATCTTTTTCTCCTATATCGTTTATTGGCTAGTGGATATCAAATTAATTTATCAAATTATTCAATAATATCATGTCGAATAATAAATTATATAAGTACATTAACTTCATTTATATCACCATATTTAATTGTATTTGCTTCAATTGATCGATGTTGTGCTACTTCAACAAATGCTCAAATACGTAGATTTAGTTCTATTCGTGTAAGCAAATGGATTATATTTATTATTATATCTATTTTATCATTATTTTTTATTAATATATTCATTTTATTTAATTTACAATCATCAAGAGGATTTATTTGTGCTTTAGAAGCTAATACAACTTATAGTCAAATTTATATATTTATACAAGTTATTTCATATGGTATAATTCCACCTTTTCTCATGATGATATTTGGTATAATGACTATTTGGAATCGAAATCAATCACATATAGTTGCAGTGACAGTTTCACGTTATAATCGTACTGAATATGATTTGGCTCGAATGCTTATTTTTCAAGTAGCTATACAAATATTACTCAGTTTACCATCAAGTGTTACTTATCTTATATCTGCTATACCTAATACAATTCGTATAACATCAATCTTTTCCTTTATATCAACAATCTGTCTATTATTATTAAGTACTTCTTATGGTTCATCATTTTTTTTATATATTTTATTTGGTCGAATCTATCGAAAAGAACTTATTAGATTAATAAAGATTATATTTAGAATTCGTTGTTTCAATCAAATTCAACCTCGAATAAATGGAAATATTTATCCACAAATCACACTATAAGAAAATCCAAGATTAATCAATTCATTTTATTAAACAAGCAATTTAACATATCATATTAGTATTGTAACGTTTAATTTGTTTACGAAATCAAATCCTTCCCTTTTTTTTCCTGCTCAATGTTGTCTGCTTCAAATCATGTTTATCTAAAGGTCATGATTTTAATCATCTTTGTATTTTGCATATCCACGCTTTTTATCATTAATGTATATTTTAATAGAATAAAACTAACAAGTACAAAGTAGTGTCAAACTTGAAAACTGAATTCAACTATTCAACAAATTAGAACAAATGTGATTTTAGGAAAAGATAAAAATAAAATTCTTATATCAATTTACTATTCCGTCGGCCTATGTAACTAACGAATAAATAATATGACAGATGTTGATAAATATATTTCTTCAGAGTTTTACCATGTTAAAACTACGTATATAAAAAAAAAAGAAAAGTTATTATTGATTTTATTTAGTTGATAGTGTATCTTGAAAAACAAATTTGCGTAACAAAAGAAGAATGACGTGTGATATTCATAAATAATTTATATTTTGTTAATCAGAAATTTAAATGGATAATATTTCGAAACTAACAAAGAGAAATTCAAATAGCTCATTAATTTGCAATGAATATCAAATAAATATTATTTTATATTTAATAATCGAATATTTCTAATATAATCTTAGTTAAATGAATAGATATTATTATTCTCGAATTCATTTTTAAATTCTCTCCATCTGTTGTTCTCATACAAAATCTATATTAATAAAATTTGTCTTAACAATAGTTTATCTATACCAAACACATATTCTACTTAGAATTTCATATTCTATTTAATTTATATTAATGGAATAATAAAACTACGTTAGTGCCAACTAACAAAAATCAATAACATAATTATTTAATTGTGTATTGACATAAACTTGTTTTTCATCTGCTAAATTTTCTTCAAGCTTCAGCATTTCAATAGTCATACAAGAGATACCTGTCCAATATCTCTCTCTTATAAAAAATCTATTAGTTCTTCATGTATTCTCTTTTTTCTCAGTTAATAATAAATCTAAGAATAATATCTTCGTCTTATTACTTATTCACTCGATTTTTTTATTAAATTTATATTAAAAGTATTGTGATCACGTTTATTATAAATTCTGTTACCTAAAAAACATGATATTTTATTACATAAAATTCATTGTTAGATTTTTTTTAATCTGACATATAAAAGTTTTTTCCCTAATGTAATCATGTAACAGATGTATCAATTATATAAGAATCAGGAATTTGCACAGAGCTATTTCAGAAAAAACTACCTTGCTGACTAACGTATTCATCATATATAATAACGGGTCAAATTTGCGTCAGCAACTATGCAAGCAGGATCAAATGTGTTTATTCATATTTTATCATAACTTACAACAAAAAAAAACAATATTTAGATAATTTTATGGTAGAAAAAAACAGTATAAATAGCTACGATTTTATTCATTTTTTATTGTATGAAAAATAAAAAATGTTACAATCAAAACATTTATTCTATTTTATTTTCTTACATTGGATTATTGCAACACCTCAAATTAATCTTTATTATACAGATTTGTTAAATGAAAATGATACATTACAACATAATTGTTTACGTGTTATTGCTTCTATCGAAGAAAGCAAATTTCATCGTCAAATAATATCTTATTGTATGAGTGAATTACCATCAAAATTTGATGTTAAGAAAAATATTTTATTTCCAAAATTTACTTTTGCTGAACTTGCAAAACAAAATATCACGAGTGAACAATTATATCATTGGTCAACACCAATAGATATTATTGAAAATTATCAATTCTATTTAAATCAATTATCAACATTAAATAAATCATCGTCATCATTATCTTCATTAGAAAAACAAGTTTTCTATAATTGTACATTACCAAGATTTGGTCCTATGTGTCAATATGAATTCTATTATTATTTTGCAAATCATTCATCTTTATATGAAATCATTCGGAATTTCTATCGTTACTATGAATATTATCCAACTACTTTAACTTGTTATACACATTTAAAATGTAATCGTGGTTATTTTTCATCATGTTTAGATTGGAGTGAAATTTGTAATGGACAAGTTGATTGTATTGATAGTGATATTGATGAAGAACATTGCTGGCAACTTGAAATTAATCAATGTAATGATAATGAAATTCAATGCAATAATGGACAATGTATACCAAAATTATTTATTCAAGATAATATGGACATAACTGAATGTCTTGATTTACCTGAAAAGTATCAAAAATCTTTTGGTATATCTAGTTTATATATAAAAATGGAACCATCATTTGGACGTGAAGATATAAGATGTTCAAATAATCCTTTGACGAATTCTTGTGTATTCAAACGTAGACAATTATTATCAGAAGGAATGTTTTCTATCAAAGATAATTCTATATCTGATCATTGTTGGTGCGCACTCATAGGCAAAATTGATCCAAAGCTTCAGAATTCTCCTATTTGTGATGATCTTTGTGTATATGATGAATGTATTGAAATCATTGAACATAGTTGTCCAGATATGTTATTTATTCCAGTTGTTCCAGTTCTATTTCATAATGTTTATTTTGCTTATACAAAAAATGTTTCACAATTTTCAGATAAAACAGCTTTTATATATCCGTTTGTATGTTATAATAATTCTTATTATGATAATTATTTTATAAATGCTTCAAAATTATTCATCAATAATACAAAATGTTATCATCGTACGGATACATTACCTCACTGGGAAGACCCATTGAACTGGGAAGAAACCTATTTATTTCCCTATTACCGTGATCTTTGGGAATACAATCAAATTTGGAAATATAATAAAACTCTTAGTGATTTTTTCATAAAATGCAATAGATCCGATATGTATCAATGTGTTAATTCACTCAATTGTATTTCTCGATATTATCTCATGGATGACGTGTATGATTGTCCTTATGGAGATGATGAAAATCTAATTTATATGGATAATACTACTTTAACAGAACAACTTATAGGTATTGAACCTGAATATTCTGCTGATGTCAAAATGGAGCTTCGATATATTAGACAACATATTTCATTTCAAATAATATGTGATGGATTTATTGAATTAGCACCAATAATTATTGATGGACAAAATGAAACAGATGAAACAGAATGTGAACAATGGTATTCTAATAATATATATACTCGTTGTAATGGTTTATGGAATTGTTTAAATGGTATGGATGAAATTGAGTGTGATTTATCTCCACCATTAAATTGTTCTTCAAATCATCATATATGTGTTTCTCCGTATACTAATAAATTTATGTGTCTACCTATTACGAAAGCAAATGATGGTAATGAAGATTGTCTTGGTGGAATTGATGAGCCAATATTGTGTCGAAAAAAGTATGAATTAAATTATGAGAATAATTTTCATTGTATGAACCAAACCATTGATTATTGTGTTCTTGCTGGTGATTTATGTGACGGTATTAAACAATGTCCCTATGGAGATGACGAAGAATTCTGTGAAAAAAATCGAACATATCTGGAAAATCGTTATTTTTGTGATGTTTTGGGCTTCGTATATAATCCTGATATCGAGAAATATTTATGCAATCGCGTGAAACCTTTTGAGAAACAATCAATTATATATTTTTCACTCAATGGAAAACACAATTTAGTCGAAGATCAAGCAAAAAATATCGAAAGTAAAATAATTTTAGATTCATCTATAACTGAAATATCTCAAAAATATGAACCTCGTTGTCATCGTGGTTTAGATTTACATGTTTGGTTAAATAGTGAAAATAATTCAATAACAAGTACATGTCTTTGTCCACCAAGTTTTTATGGTGATATATGTCAATATCAAAATCAACGAGTAAGTTTAACCCTTTATTTTCGTGTATTATCAGATTCTTGGCAAATACCATTTGTAATAATTATATCACTTATCGATGATAGTAACGAAAGATTTATTCATTCATATGAACAATTTACTTATTTATCAGAAAGAGATTGTAAAATGAAATATAATATTTATTTACTTTATTCAACTCGACCAAAAGATTCTACAAAAAATTATTCAATACATATTGATATTTATGAAAAAATTTCATTGAACTATCGAGGAAGTTTAATATTTCCAATTAATTTTCCATTTTTACCCGTTCATCGTTTAGCATTTGTAATTGATATACCACAAAGTGATCATAATATTCAAACTTGTTCGGATTATGAATGTATTCATGGGAAATGTCTTCGATATATAAATAATCCATTAAAGTCAAATTTTTGTCAATGTAATCAAGGATGGTCTGGAAAATCTTGTACTATTCAACATACTTGTAAATGCTCATCTCATTCATTATGTATGGGAATCTCAACTAATAATCGATCAATATGTATTTGTCCTATTAATAAATTTGGTCCTCGATGTCTTATTGATACAATTTGTCAGACTGATAAAAATTCCACATGTCAAAATGGTGGTCAATGTATTCCAACTGATGATTATATGATATCTAATCAAAATTTTATTTGTATTTGTCCAAAAGGATTTATTGGAAATCAATGTGAAAAACTTGATAATAAACTTGTATTATCATTTGAAAAAGATATTATTTTATCTCAATCAATATCTATTCATTTTATAGAAGTTATTAATAATAATATACCAAAAAGAATAACTACTTTTAAAACAATTTCTATTAGAAAAGATTTAATTACAATCTATTGGTCACAACCATTTAATCTTGTTTTTATTGAACTTCTCAATAAAATTTATTATTTAGCTCTTGTTCAAAATATTTATAATCAATCAACATCAATTATTAAAATAATAAATTCATCTGATCGTTGTCAACATATAAGTGAAGTGTTTAATGAAAGTTTTTCTCAATTACATCTTATTCGTCGTATTAAATATTATCATTTATCATGTCAAAAATATTTAGATGATTTAAAATGTTTTTATGATGATATTCATCTTTGTTTATGTTATAATTTTGGTCAAAAACGTTTAGCTAATTGTTTTAATTTTGATCATAATATGACATTTGATTGTTTAGGTCAAAATATTTGTCAAAATGATGGTAAATGTATTCAAGATAATCCAAATTGTCCACATAAATCAATTTGTATTTGTCCTTCATGTTATTATGGAACATATTGTCAATTTAGTACAACTGGATTTGGTTTATCACTTGATGCTATTTTAGGTTATCATATTAGACCAAATATTAATATCACATATCAACCAATTACTATTAAAATAAGTTTAACATTAATTATAATTTTTATTCTGATTGGATTGATTAATAGTATTCTTTCTATGATAACATTTCAAAATAAAAATGTACTTGAAGTTGGTTGTGGAGTATATTTATTAGCTTCATCAATTACTACTTTACTTATAACGATTTTGATTGGATTAAAATTTTCAATATTTATTCTTGCACAAATGACAATTATTGAAAATCGATTATTTTTAAAAATTCAATGTATTTCACTTGATTTTATTCTTCGAATATGTCTTAATATGGATCAATGGTTAACTGCATGTGTAGCTACTGAACGAGCAATGACTATATTAAAAGGTACTGGTTTTAATAAGAAAAAAAGTTAACAAACAGCTAAAATAATCATTATTATTCTTTTGATTTTTAATATTGGTACATCTACTATCTAATTTAAAAATATTTAATTCTGTTATGCATATATTTCATTTTTTGGTTCCATTTTTGATCAATCTTATTTCAGCTATTATTCTTATAACAAAAAATCTCATCAACAATCAAATGTTCAAACTCGTCGAACTTATAAGGAAATTTCACAAGAACAAATTCAACAACACAAACATTTACTTACTGCTCCTGTTCTATTAGTTATTCTTGCTATACCATCTTTAATTATTTCTTTTATATCGAAATGTATGAAATCAGCTAATGATACATGGTTATTTCTTATTGGATATTTTATTTCACTTACACCACCTATGCTTACTTTTATTATATTTATATTACCATCAAAATTTTATAGAAAAGAATTTCATAAATCTATTGCTCGTTATCGAACTAGTATACATAGACGTTTACATATGACTTCATAAAGATAAATTAACTTGTATTGTCTATATCTTTTCTATTATTTGTTCTTTTTATTTATATAATAAATTTTTCAAACTGTGTTTTATGCTGTAATGTACTAGTAAACTTCAGCAAACTATTGTATAATTTTAAGTATCGCTGTGCTTAATCTATTTACTTGCATCATGTATATATTGCTTCATTTTTCAATCAATAAAATATCAATCTAGAAATATAATCAATTTTTTTAGTCCAATCAATAAGATGTTATCTATAAAATTTTAATATTGTTATTTCTATAGACTGAATGAAAAACATTTCATTTTATCAAGATTATACTATTTAATACGTATGATATTTTACCAAAGTACTCATTTATTATATCAAATCACTTTTAGATTTTGCGATGGAGAAAGAATATGGTTACAAGGGTAGTTTGTATAAAATCATGCATGTGAGAGCTGTCACATATTCTGGAAATCAGGGAGATGAAAGACGCGGAGGGCGTTACATTTCATGTTATAGGTGAATATCTCACATATTCTTTTACTGTAAATAAAAAGGAATAAAATCATAAACATTTACTCTATATAAAACATTTCATAAATTCTTCAACGATCTATGTTTTTTAAAGTATATGAAAACAAGAAGTTTTTTTATTGTACGCATAATAATAAGTAATTTCCACAGAATCTTAACCATATATGAATAATTAATTTGACTGAAAAAATTATAAAGCGAAAATGAAATGTTGAATAATATCATTTGTACTATCGAATATAGTGAAAGTATAGAATTGTATAATCTATAATTTATACAATATTAATACTCAAGAAGGCAGATGAATAGAAAAAACTTTAGAGAATGGGGACTAATGTCAAAATTTTGTGAGAAATTAATATATTACAATGTGAATTTCTTTTATCATCAATTGTTAGATAATAAGTTTTTCTTCCTTTTTACGTGTCTTTGTCTCAAAGAAAAAATGTTAGTTGTATTAGTATAAACATATTTTTTTCTTCTGTACACATCATATACCTTAGCATAGTTCAATATTTCTTCATTAATATGATAAAACCACAAGTTTGTAATACCAATTTGCAAATACAAAAAATAGACAAAATTTCGAACTTGTTTAAGATTATTTTTAATTTTTGAGTAATTATAAAGTCGCAAAGTTTAGAGAAAATGATTAAGTTTTTCAAAAATTTTTTCAAAAATTATAATTAATGAGGCTATATTAAAAAATTTTAATTTTTTTCTAATCGTATATGTAATACCTGAAACTTGAATTCAAATATTTGTTGAATACTTGAATTCAACTTTCAAGTTTGACACTACTGAATTTTGGTTACTAAAAATGAGAAAAAAAAACTGTTTCGACTCAATTTCCAGAAAATCATGCAAAACCAAAGCTATTAATGATCAGATGGATATGAAAATTATAAAATATATTTTGAGAAATTTTCATTATTGAATTGTTGATATTGAAGCCACTACATATTTCAGTATTCTACAAAACAATATTTCATAGCCATACCAAAATCTTTAATCTCAAGAATGGGAAAAATGTAAATTTTTCGTATTAGATTTAAGAATTTTTGTCTAGACCCGAGGATTTAACCGTCCACGTTTCTTTAACAATTCTTAACCGGTTTTTTACGGCTTCTATTCTCACTTATTTCTCGGTTTCCCCTTTTTTTTGAAACTCCGAACTATACTTTCCTGACAGTAGCATTCACATTCTTCAGTCGAGCCTAAAGCTATAATCAAACACTATACTTTACCTTCTATTCCACACCCACAAAGCACTAATTCACTAAGCAGATAATGGTTACCGAACACTAAATTTTATAGTAAGAGTTTTAATTCATTTACTGAGAATTTCGTAGATAACACTGAGAAAAAAATTATACTGAACATTTGATTTCTTGCCTTAAAAAAACTGCATCGAATCTCACTTTTGAATAGAAAATAGAACAGATTACTGTTTTGTAGATACATGATTCATATATATATATTTAATTCAACTAAACTTATGATGTCTATAGATAGAGGACTCTATGAATTATGCGCACAGGCAATAATACAAATCATACAAAGAAAAAAAAATCATAATAGCAAAAACAATTTAATAGGTAGATGTCGCTTAGGTTTTTGAGAATAACAAGACATTTCGTCTTATTGGATTTTAAATTCTCCAATAAATTTTTTGTTTCAATTTTTCGCTCGTCTACAAAGCCAGCATGTGCTTAAACTTCTCTAGTTTGCCATTCAATTTCTTTTTAGACATTTATTAATTAATACAACATTTAATGATGAAAAAATAATTTTATATTTCATTACTATACATGAACAAAATTGATTAAGTAAGTCAAAATATTTTTACTTTTTCTTTAATCTTTTCTTTTCATTGATTGAAAAGAACATTGAATAAAAATTTATTTAAAAAAATCTTTAAACACATATACATAATAAAACGAATATATCAAATTGTTTTATTTAAAAATCTCACAAGAAATAGACAAGTGTGTTTTGTTTTGTTAATTTTTTTTTTCTTCTATTTTGTCACTGTTAATCAAATGCTTGATTTAATTGGTGGTAAAAGATGAACTCTTTTACATGCTACTGCTGCAGCAACTGTTGCTGCGGGTGATGGATGTGGACGATATCGATGATTAATACAACATCGTCCAAATGTTCCATTCCATAATTCAATACGAAATTGTTTTGAACGATATGCATAAACAATTGGATTAACTAATGAATTAACATTAGCTATTAATATAAGTACATGAATAATAAGATTATTTTTAAAACCCATCCATGTATGACTTAATAAATAAATTAATAAAGGTAACCAACAAAGATAAAAACCAACAAGTAGTACAAGTAATGTACGAAGTGCACGAAGACTACGACGAATATTTACACGAAAAAGACTTGTTCGTTCTCGACCATGATTGGAACGTACTAATAAAAAAAAGAAAGTATTTTTATTCTTAAATAATTTTTTATATAAAATAAATTCCTTACGTATTGTTGGACAAGATAATGAAAAACATCGTTGTAAATCTTTTTCATCATTAATTTTATTTGGTGTAAGTAATGTTATTGCAGTGGCTGGTGATGTTGATGATTGCTGTTGTTGATCATATGACGAAGAAGAATATTGTGATCTTAAATGTTCAATTCTCATTAAATGATCTCTTGCAATAAAAAATATTCGAACATAAACATATAATATAACAATTGCAGCAAGAAGACTTATTGTTGCAAATAATGAACAATAACCTGTTGTAAATACTCGATCAATAAGACAAGTATTACTTGAACATAAACCTTGTTTTGATGATGAACATCGTTTCATTTTATTCCAACCTAATAATGGTAAAAGACCAATTAATATTGATATTAACCATAAACTTGATATCCATAATAAACAACGACGTTTTGTTATAATTTTTTGATATGAATATGGTTTAAATATATAAATATATTTATCAATTGATATTGATAATAATATTGATACTGACATTAACATACCGGACATAATAAAAGCATATGCTATTAAACATATATAATAATTATTTCTTATTAAATTTAAACGTGTTAATAATATTGAATTATAATTAACAACAGCATATTCAACAAGAATATTCATAACACATGGATAAAGAAATGAACAACCACTAAGAAAATCAGCAATTGATAAATTTAATAAAAAGATATTTGTTATAAATGAACGTAATTTTATTGAATTTAAAATAGTTAATGTTACAATTGTATTTAATATAATAACAATTAAAGATAAAATAATTCCAATAATAAATAAAATATATTTTCGTTGTACTTCATTTGAATATTTTTCACATTCATTATGATTCATTGTTTCAATATATCGACGAAAATAATTATCTAATGGATCAATTGTTGTTGAAATATTATTATTATTTATTAATGATGGAGCATATAATACTTCACATTGTGCTATTGTTAATAAATGACAAATTCGTGCATTAAATAATAAAAATGTATATGTATTTGTATGACGTTTTTGTAATAAAACAAGTTTATTATATTCAATAATATTTAACGAACAGTTATTCATTTTTTAGTTTAGTTCTTGTCTTGCTTGATAGTTGACCCCTCGACGCGTCACACAATCATATGATGATAATGATGACAGTAGTACGTGGTTTACATACATATATTCATCTTACTTCTTCCGTTCGCACATCGAAAAGAGAGTCATGAACGAATGAAGAAGGAAGATATATACATATACCCACATGCACATATATAGACACACACACACCACAAACTTTCGTTCTGCTTTCACTCGTAAAGAGGTGATGACAGAAAGTCAGTCGACCGGAGCTCTCTTATATGTCGAGTATCACGTCTCAATGAAAAAAAAAAAGAATTATTTATTTCTTTTTTTTTATTGTTAATTAAATAGAAACGTTCGTACAGTTATATATATATATATATACATATGATTGCATAAAGCAGTGAATTGATTTTACCAATGGGATAAATGTCAGCTGTGAAAGAAAGTTGAAAGGGAGTGATGAGAGACGATATGGCTGGCAAGATAAAAATACACTTGTTCATGTTCCATTCAATGAATAATTTTTCTTTTTCTTTTAAAATTTATAATAAATGTAAATAAAATAAAAGATATTAAAAAAAAATAGAATTCTTTTCAATAGTTTTTTTTTTATATAAATAAAATCTCAATTTAATTTATATAATAGATAATGTATCACAATTGATCTATTGTATTTTTTTTTATAGATGGTTTTAAATTACCATCATGATATATAAAAACGTTTTATTGATACATTTTTTTCTTATGACTTCAAAACGCAATAAAATATATAAATTAAAACATCATTCACCTGAATATATTGCTGGATTCCTTTCATCAGCAACAAATATTATATTAACATATCCTGTTAATAAATTAGTTTTTCGTCAACAAATTTATCGTCTTAAAACATTTGATGCATATAAACAATTAAAAATTGAAGGTTTATCTATATTATATCGTGGTATGCCATTACCATTAATACAAAAAACTTTAGCTTTAAGTATTATGTTTGGTACTAATTCTCATTATATACATATATTACAATCATGTTCAAAACAAAATCATTGGTATCATCAACCACTTGCTTCTGCATTAGCTGGTAGTACTGAAGCTATATTAACACCATTAGAACGTACACAAGTTTTATTACAAACACCTAAATATAATTATTTAATTCGTAATGGTATTCATGCATTTATATTAATGTATCAACATTATGGTATTATAGAATATTATCGGGGTTTAACACTTATATTAATACGTAATAGTTTTTCAAATATGATATTTTTTGCTTGTCGAAAACCTCTTAAAGATATATTACCATATCCAACATCAAAATTTCAACATATATTATATGATTTTATAAGTGGTGGTTTATTAGGAGCATTATTATCAACATTTATTTATCCATTAAATGTATTAAAAAATATTCAACAATCTGAACTTGGTGGTCGATATGATCGACCATTAAATATATTTCGTTCTGTATATGAACAACGTGGAAATTCAATGAAAGAATTTTATATTGGTGCTAAATGGAATTTTATACGAAGTCTTGTATCATGGGGAATTATAAATAGTACATATGAATATTATTTAACAATAATACAAAAAGCAATTAATGATGATGATAATTAAAATAATTTAATTTGTTTTTTTTTTCTTTTTGTATTTAAAACAGAATCTGAAAATTCTGTATTCATTTCCATACAATCAACTTTATATTTTTTTTTTATACTTGACGATTTATTGTAGGTGTACTCGAATTTGTATATGAAATACTCTAAAAGAGTGACTCATAAATTATTTTTTTTTCTCTTAAAATTCTTTTTCTACAAAAAAAAAATATATTTATATAGGAAAAATGATGATTATTTTTTTCTTTGAAATATATTAAAACTAATTCAATTAAAATACTACAAAAAACATTAAGATAAATATACAATAAATCTGATATATTATATTTTGTTGTTTATTTGCATTATTTTTCATAATAATATTTCCATAAGCATAATTTTTTGAAATATTTTGAATTTTACTTAATATTTCATTATTATTACAATTATCTTTATTACATTTAACTAATTCATTCATTAAATTTAATTGAAATATATATGGTGATGTAAGAATAAATTCTTCATATATATGTATATCTGATTCATATGAACATTCTTGTTTTAAATCTTTTAAAGATGATATACATATTGGTTTATTATATGATATAGGACATTGTTTTATTTTATTAATTGATGAATCAAAACAATGAAGTATTTTTGGTGATGGTTCAATATAAATTAATGTTTTTAATTCATAAAATGGATTTATTTGATTATTATATTTATAAAATAATTTTTTTATTTCAGATAAAGCACATTCATTATCAGTTGTACAATAAATATCAGCTGTAATTATTGTTTCTTTATATTTTGCATTAACAATAAATTGATATTTAATTAAATTTTTTAATCTATATATATAAATATTTAATTCATTTTTTGATTCAAATTTATCATCTATTATTCCAAATGTATAATTAATATATTTGGGAAAATTTGTATTATTATTATAATAAGCAATTATTTGTCCTTTACAAATATTTTCAGAAGTGCTATTAATACATGATTTATAATGAATAGGTTCAATAAAAGAATTTAAATATTTAACTTGAATATTTGAACAATTTGTTGAACAAAATAATTCTAGAGTTATTTGAAATAAACATAAAAAAATCCAAATTAATAAAAAAATCTTATTCATTAGTCGTAATTTTTTTTCTTTTATGAAATTATCTACAGATGAAAAAAAAAAGAAGAATATTTTAACTATAATCATCAAAAATGAAAATGAAGAATACCAACACGTATAAATTTTTCTATGATACTAGTCATTCATTGCAAAAATAAGCAATACGATAGAATCATTCGAACTTATCCATTCATTAGAAAGATAAGACATATATATATATATTTGACTATCAAATATCATCTTGCTTTTATTTGATTAATATACAAAAAACGAATAGAAATATTAGCTCGAATACTTTATTTTATTAGTAGATAGTTAAAAATGCAAATAATAAAGGTATAAAAACACCTTTTCGTCGTTGTGGAATATATTTTCTAAAATAATTGACTGAGTATAATGTACTAACTTTTGAGTATACGTAAAATATTGGTCTAATTGGCTGCAATTAGTTAAATATATCCATTTAGTTTTCTTATACGCATTTTAATATATTTACGCAGGAAATTGTCCTATAATGCGCTTATAATCGTTATAAGTACCAATAAGATTCTATCAGTCGAAAATCCATATAAATAGTTTGTAAATCTTAGTATAATAAAGCCGCAAACATCATCATTGAATTGCTGAATTCTTATATATTGATTACAATGTGTAAAATTGATAATAGTCAATATGATATTTATACTGTCTATTCGTTCTTTCTTTTTATATGAATATAATACAACGATATATATATATATATATAATCATTCATGCATAAAAATAAATCAAAAAAAGCTTTTTATGAATATTTGATAATTATCAATTGTCAAAAAAAAAGGAGTATTATATATCATGAAGAAGAATTAAAAATAAGATGAAATTTTGAATTTATTAAGGTTATTTTTTTTTGTAATAAAAAGATGATTTATTCAAGAGAACAAAATCAATCTCTAATCATTAGTTTGTCGTCATTATTGTTTTAATTCAATTCTTAGGTACAGTTGTAATATATATTTTTTAAAATTTTTTTTAGCAATATTGACTAAAGAATTACAATTGTAAGATAAGATAATCTTATGAGTACACATGTTTTTTCATACAAAATACTAATTTTATCTTGATAAACGTATATTTATATATTAAAATTGCCAACTAAACAATAAGATAAGCTTAATCATTTGACGAACGATGAATCATAATCTCTTTTTTGGTATCCTATACCCCTCGTCAAAGAGTTAATGAAATGCAAATAATTGATAATTTTTAAAGATTTCATTATATATATATATACTGATTTCTAAATGTATTACGTGTAACAAAAAAAAAAGTAATTGCTCACGTTTGATGAATACAAATTAAAAACAAAAAATATACAAAACCATACAGAATACAATGTGAAAGAAGAAAATGTCAGAAATATTAACACAAAACAATTAATAAAGTTTTGCTTGTTTTTTTTTTTTTCTTTTCTTCGAATCTATATAATAGACAATATATCATGTCCATCATATATATATATTGTTTGACTAGTAAATATAAAATATATCCTATATTGGATATTGAAATATTTCAAGAAGATAATTTTGTTTTTGTATGACATTTTTTATGTTTTGATAAATGATCACTACGCATAAATGCTTTTTGACATATTGAACAAATATGTTTTTTTTCACCAGTATGTGTTCGACGATGACGACTTAATTCATCTGATCTTGCAAATGTTTTTTCACAATTTGCCCATGGACATGAAAATGGTTTTTCACCTAGAACAAATAATAATTAATTTCTTTTTTTTTTTGTTAAAAATATAATAATATACATACCAGTATGTATACGAATATGAGCTTTAAGATGTGATGATTTAAAATATGCTTTAGTACAACCAACATGTGTACATGTAAAATTTTTTTTTCGATTAAGTGTTAATGTTGGATTTGATGATGATAGGAGGGATGGTTGAATTATAAATGAAGTTTTAGCTACAGGTACATATTCACCATTAAGATTAACATAAAGAACATGATAATCTTGATTTGATTTATTTGAAATTGAAGATGATTGACTATCATCATTTGGTGATGAAAATGGTGATGTACATGGTGTTGATGATGAAGATTCTAATGAATTTTCATCAGATGGAGATGATGATGATGATGATGATGATGATATGGAATTTGATCGATGTAATGTTGGTAAATTATTTATTGTTGAAACAGATGTAGTATTTGTTTCAAAAGTATACTGAATAAAATAAAAAAGATTGTTTTTTTTGATATAATGAATTAATTAGATTATTTACTGGACGAAATTTTGGATGAAGTTTTTTTGGTTTTTCCGTTGTTGAAATTAATAATTGAGTATCTTGAATACTTGTAGAAGATTCCTATTTAATTAAAAAATAAAAATTTTAAATAATTATAAATATTAAAAAAGAAAATATTTTCTATTACCTACCATTTCTTTTCTTTTATTATTATTAGTAGTAGTATTATTATTATTATCATTCATATCGGTTTGATTCGTTTGTGAATATATGATTGTATTTATTCCTGGTAAACTTATTCTTATATTCCTATGAAAAGCATCTGATGCAATGCAAGGTGATATTTGAATCATCAATATGCGTTTTTTTTTTTATTATATATTCCGAAGTACAGCTGACTTTGTGTGTCTGTCTGATCTATATGCGTACGTAGTAACAAGAGGTAACTCAAGTACAATCACGCATACGATGCGTGATCATAAACGTAATCAGGCATTGATCACGCAGTTGTATTATATAGAAGAAGGAAAAAACCACGCAGTTGATCATATGCCACCCTCTATCAGAACAGAACAGAACACACCCCCAATGACAGAGGTGTGTAGAAAAGAAAAATAGGTGGAGCATGCGCTCGACTTATGATCAGGAAAGATGATGACACGACAGACTGACGATGCAAATATATTATAGTAGATGATGATGATAAAGAGAAAAAAAATTCGCTCTTTGATATCCATTAAAATCACGACTGAAACATGTGCATTAAATGGACTTTCGAACTAAAATATATTTCTCTTTATTATCATATATATCGTATGATTCAGTACGTACATCACTAGTTTCTTATATAAATGTCCTCAACGCACAAACAATTAAAATAAAAAAGAATCACTACCTATTGTTTCTAATTTGAATAAAATAAGAAATGAATAGTAAAATAAATTTATTGATTTATAAATTTAACAAATACGAACAATACTTTTTATTTTGAAATACAAAAAAAAAATAATTAATCTTTCATCTGAACATTATATTTAATCATTTAATTTTTATAGGAAATAAAATATCAAAATGATTTTATCATTAAAACATTATAATATTCACAAATATCTCTTATCATATAACACAAAAACAATATAAAAGTCCATGTTTTTTTTTTGAGTACTATGAACTTTGATCATATGAGGAAAAAAATATTTCAAATATGAATTGTGTAGTATTTTATATTAAATAAACTAATTGATTAATATTCTATTAGATATAGCTTAATAAATATGTTATTAAAAGTCAAGATGCCCTGAAATAATCATTTCTCTCAGTATAAAATCAACGATTTACAATATAAATACAGATAAGAATATTTAACAACCAATATAATCCGTTTTATTTATTATTAAAAAAAAAATTTATTTAGATATTAAATTATCTTTTGATAAAGATACAAAATTAGATATTCTATTTTTAGGTCTTTTTTTTTTCTTTTAGACATACCAAATAAAGTAGAAAACTATGAATCATTATTAGTTATGTACATGTTGAAGGTCGAATCTTATTATTGGTTTTTAAGATTTATATTATTTTCTACACGGAAAAAAAAAGTCAGGCTTTGGTTTTATTTTTACTTTACTAATAAATATTATTATTGATAATAAAATAGTGAGAACATTTTTATATTTGATCATTGTTTTATATTTATCACATTCGAATAAAATAATATTTTCATATTAATAGTAAATTTATTTGATATTACTTTCTCATATATATATAAATAGAAATTCTTGTCTACATTCTTTTAATTTTAAGCAAATTTTATGATGAATATTAGATTTAATTTTTATATTTATTTAATTTTGAAAAAAGATAGTCCGATTTTTATTTTAAGGTAATTAAGAAGAAGATTTTTTACATAATATCATGGCAGAACATGATACAATTTTCGAACATTTGCTATAGATATGTCGAAGTATTACACTGTTCTATATATAAATTAAGTCGGACATAGTTAAAGAAGGAGTTTATTTTATAATATACACGAACGTCATGTGTGAATATTCTCAACTTGTATTAAAGACAATACGAACTACACTACCTTATCTAATATTTTTTATATTGATACGAAATATTTTGTCCTAAATATTTAGAGTCCAATGTATAGATGCTCGGCATATTAGTTCGTATCTTGATTATGTAAAATTTGTCCGCATATTAGCCATATATGTTTTATTTTTCGTTGATTAATATTACAAGACTAACAACAATAAAGAAAATATATTTTAATTCTTTTCGAAAAACTTGATTTGTTAATGTAAATATATAAAATGAAATTGAAGTATTTGTAAATGCAATAAGTACAACTAATATAGCAAAAAATATTTCAATTTGAATTCTTTCATTACTTTTAATTAAATTCATAGTAAATTGAGCATAAAGTTTTTGTATTGATATTGGTAATGAAAGAAATGTTATACAAAAAACTTGAACAATAAGCATTATTGTTAATTGTCGTTCTTTATTTTGTGTAGAACGATGCATTGGTCGATTATGTATATTTCGAATTGTTAAAAATCCAAATATAAACATTAATATACATTTGTGACCAAACAAAACATATAATTATAGTCATTATAATAGTTAATTTTTGAGCTATTTTAACATGACTAAATTTACGAATTCGAACATTTGATGAACTTGATGCATATCTATCAGCACATGCTGATGAAGATAATCCTAATATAGTAAAAAATGATCTTATTTTACAATATACTGGTAATGATGAATTAACATTAAAACTAAGTAATATACGTATTAAACAACCAAAAAAGAGTGTTATTATATTACTAATACTTGTTACAAAAAAATAAAATGAACAAGAATTTTGTCGAAGTGTACGACGTATAAATACAATACAATTTAATATATTACTAATTGTATCACTAATTAATAATATTGAAGCCATATAACGAATGAGATCTATTTATGTCTGACAGGAATGAACATTTTTTAATAGATATTAAACATCATTCCAAGTATTCATGTTTAATCCGAAAAGAACTACTAAAATCCTGGGAACATTTTTTGTGGACTTTGGTAAAAATCAGCTGGGTATGATATTATGAAATAAAAAAAAAGCATGATATGCCCTATGCACTTTCTTCTCTTAGTAAAAATATAATTTTGGTTGATTGAATACACTATAATAAAGAAATGGAGTCGAAAAAAAAGTAAAAATGGAAAATGGACTTTGAATCAGAGAAAGAATGAATCGCGTTAAAATAGTACAAGAATAACTTTCTTTTCGAAATCAATACTACAGACAGTTAATTTATAGCTTTAGTAAGATGATGTTGTAAGATAACTGAAAAAAAAAATTGGTTTTTAGAAGGTTAAATGAACACATGAAAAGAATAGATCAAATATTTAACTTATAAAGTAAATGAATGAACTATCTCTTAGTACTTAATACTACATAGTTTTTATTATAGAAATAGAATTTTGTAAGAAAATATTTTATTTCAGAATTCAATATATTATCTTTGTCTACTGTATCCAATTGTGTCTTTGTTTTTGAAAGAAAATTTTATCAACTTTAAAAAATTATTTAATTCGTTTATTTCAAATATATAATAACATCTGTATTCTTCATATTGATTATTTGTCTATGGTTTACTTCCTTCCTTTTTAGTTAATTTTTATTAAAACTTTCATTATATTTATAATTTAAAAAATATCTAGACTACTTTCTATTAATATACATTTTGATATTATATTTCATTTGTTTTTGTAGAGAAAAACATTTTTTAATGAAAGTACTCAGACTAGAAAGAACTGATAAAAAGTCATGAATTTCATATATTCAAATGATTTTTATAAGTACTTATAGTCAGATATGTTATGCAATATTACTGTACTATATTTCTTTTATTTAATTAAATGAAAAGTGAATGATATACACATATTAATTTATTTTTCTTAAGAGTATAATTGTAAACATCGAGTCATAATCGATCTACATGGGATATTACAAGAATTTTCTTCATCCATTTCTTCTGAAAGCTTTAGTTTTGGTCCAAGCATTTTGTTATAATACTTAGATATATTTAGGATTATGGGCAAAACTTCAACCTTATAAAGCTTATCCGTTGCTGTTAGCTATTATTTATTTTATAATAGGTACATGCGACTTGCTAACTGGTGAATCGTAATAGATAGTAGAACTTTGCATTTCATATTTCGATCCGTAAATATATTCTATAACAAAAACTCAAATGTACCGGAAGATGCGGTGTGAAATGTTCTACAATTTAGAAAGAACAACTTTTTTTTAATTATATAAATATGTCTAAGTATTCTAACAGATTACTTGAATTAAACTAAAGCTTTTTGGAGAAACGGATGAATATCATGTAAATAACTCATTAGAAAAGAATAAAAAATCAATTATAACAAAGAAATTTTAGTTTTATTACATTAGTATTGTTTGATTCAAACGATATTAGATATTGATTATGATAGTTAGAAATACTCTTTCAAATCATAGTTAATATCAAGATAAAATGTCTCAATATTGATCCTTATGATCAAGATTATTTTGTTTTTTAATTTTTTATTTCTAAAAACTAAATTAAAATAAGAAAAAATAGGATAAATAGAATGTTTATAATATTAAAATAAAAAGAAATTATTTCTTTTCAGCAAGTTTAGTTAAATATTCTTCTTCATGTGGAGCTGCAGTAAATTGTTTAGGTAATTTATTATTTTTAAAATAATTTGCTAATGCAGGTCGTTCTTTCATTATTTGTTCATGTTTTTCTAACGATTCACAATTATTTGGTAATGATTTTGGATATATATCACGTACAATAGAATATGCGTAAAAAGCAAAATAATCAGCAACTGTTGGTTCAGTTTGATCATAAAAAAATGATGTTGTACTCTTTTTAAGTAATATGTTTAAACATTCAAGACTTCCTTGTGCTTGTTTAATTGGATAATATTCAATACTATTTTTATCTTCAAGATTAGGTTGGGACCAGATAGATAATAATACTCCTGTTATAATATCAGTATATGCACAAGTAACAACACCATTGATATAGCCTTCTAAAATAGTTGGATCATTATATGATGAAGTAATTTTTCCATAAAGATTAAATTTTTTTGCTAATATATGTGCTTTAAAAAAAGAATATGAATTATTAAAAATAAAATTTAAATGTTTTTATTAAACAAACCTATAGTTAAAGTTTCACCAAAAATATCTGTATCATTTAAATGAAGTACTGGTAATGTTCGAAATGGACCGGATATTGTTTGATCAGCTTTAAGTTTTGGCCATGAACCATCCAGAAATGTAGACAGTAATTCAATACCGTCTTTATAATCAACATTTTTATGTGTATATGCAATATCTTCAAGCATATAACGAATTGCTTGAACACGACCACGACAATCCCAATAATGAAGACGAAGTTTTATTTTATCTGAATCTGTTGTTATTGACATGATTCAAGGTAAAATCAAATAAATCACGGTATAATATTACTTCGTTTGAATAAAAACAAATAGAATGAAATACCTATTTTTTTTTTCTTTCTAGATTATATAGACATCCATATAAGTTATGATTAATGCTCAATAACCAATTGTATGTTACTTTTAATAAAAATCAATAGAAACAATTAATTCATTCGATTTTATATCTAATTCAGTATGAAATATATTTCTAATAACATTCAAGATATTTTCTATTCATATTTTTTTTATTGCTGTTTTTGTCGCCATCTATTTATTGATGAATAAGATTACAAAAAAAATGATTATTGAATTTTTATATGGTTTTATTCTTAAAAAGCTAAGAAAAAAGAAAATGAATGAAGTTATTTTTGTGTTTCAGCAAGTTTGGCAATATATTGATCTTCATTTGGTAAACCTGTAAAACGTTTAAATAATAAACCTTTATTAAAATAATTTGCTAATGCTGGACGTTCTTTCAGAGTTTTTTCAAGTTTCATTAATGCATCACAATCTTCGTCTTTTGGTTTTAAACTACGATGATAATCGCATGATAATGTAAATGCTTCAAATACAAAATAATCAGCAATTGTTGGTTCAGTTTGATCATAATAAAATGATGTTGAACTTTTTTTAAGTAAATCATTTAATGCTTTAAGATCACTTGGAATTTTTTTCGTTAAATTATACAATGGATTATTTTGATCAATAAAATCAAACATACCCCATATACATTGAAAAACACTAGCTATAACATCAGTATATGCACATGAAACAACACCATCAATATAACCATGTAAAACATCTTTATCATCTACAGATGCTGTTAATTTGCCATGTAAATCAAATTTTGTTGCTAAGAATTGTCCTAGAAAAATTAAAAATAAGTAAAATTTTTGTTTTTTTTTTCAAATAAACAAACCTATTGATAATGTTTGACCAAAAATATTTTTGTCATTCAAATGAATTACAGGTAAATTATGAAATGGACCAGAAATATTTTCATCATTTTTATGTGCTAACCAAGGTTCGAATCCTTTTTCAAGTAATTCAAAATCTTCTTTATAATCAACATTTTTATGTTTATATGCAATATCTTCTAGCATATATCGAACAGCTTGAGCACGTCCACGACAATTCCAATAGTGAAGTCGCAGTTTAATATTGTCTGATGTTGTCGTTGACATAATGTTTAATAGAAAAAAAAAAAGTAAAAGTAAGTGAAATATAAAATAATCTCAACTCTTATATATATATATATATGTTGATTATAGAAAGAAAAGAAAAAAAAAAGAGTTGTGTCAGCACAACAAAATATTTGTTTTGTTTATCATATTTTCACGGAAAAAAAGAGAACTAAGGGTTGTGCAAGCACAACGAGCTCATGTCGCCTTCCTTTTATCCAATGCGACAGAGTTATACGTCATTGAAAATTGCCATCGTAGCTGTCAATAACTGCGACTGTTGTGACAGAAATGATCACAACTGCGGTACATTATCCGTAGCATAACGTACAACTCACTGTAACTCATATGTAGGCGAAATTAGTCATATTGTACCGCGCCACTATTTGATCATGTGAACTATGTTTCAGCTTTTTAAAATAAAGTATTAATGAAAAGAGAAACCTGATCGATGTCGTTTTTTTCAGTTAAAATGACGCAATTACTTCCAAACTACAACGCAGACATATATAGTTGGTTCTTTAGCGATGTGAGGGTGACTTATTACTTATTTAATCATTTCTGCTATGCTCATTTTATCAATTATTTTCTAATTCTTCATAATTTGATTAGAATACAACCAAAATTCTTTGCCGCACAAGTCTTCGTTGGTCTCTGATTCGACTATTTCTTTTTTCGTCTTTTATAATGTATCAAAGGCGTGGCGGTTTAAATTTTGTATTAAGGCAAAAATATGTGCCCAACTCGCCACATTAGAAGGGCAAACTGTTTTTTCTGTATGGCAGAGATTAGGATAATACATTTTTTTTATTGTAACTGCGCGCAACTGTTATCTTTTTTATTGCAGTTACAGCGTCATTACGCCGCGTGGAAAGTGGTGTTTTTTTCATTGTTTCGAGAATGTGGGTGATTTACGTCCTTACGAATCATGCAAAGTTTCAAACAACTTATCTTTTTTTGTTCTGATTTCACAATATATTTGACATTCAGTGACTTTATATATATCTAGATGAATATATTCATTACTTTCCCAAGCTGAGATATAAACAAAGAAAAAAGGTTATCTAAGTATTTTTTTTTATTATACCCAAAACAATTCAAAGTAGCAGTACTATCTATATTTTTCATTTTTAGTATGGAAGTAAGTATCACATTTCAGATATTGATATATAGTTTATCAATAGTGAGAGTGCGTCAATCCATATCGCTGTTCTAGAAGCGATTACCCAAATTATCAATTTGTTTCTGCATGACCAATGTCTTTGTTTCTTGTCAAAAGATGACTTCTTCAGATTGAAAGCAAGCGATGAATGCCTACATGTTAAGATGAGGTTTGTTCATGCGTTTGTTGAAACGGTTATTTCAGCCTGAATGAGAGAAGGGAACTACTTCTCATCATAAGACATAAAAAAAGAGAAAATGTTTTGACATTTTTAATTTCTTTTCCGGATTTTTCATTTTTCAGATGGCTTAACGTAGTGTTGCTATTATTGTCATTTATTTAATAATAATATTTGAAATAAATAAATAATGTGTTTTTAACTAACTACATATGAATATCTATTTAATGTTATTTTTAAAAGATAAGATAAAATGAATGAAGTTATTTTTGTGTTTCTGCAAGTTTGGCAATATATTGATCTTCATTTGGCAAACCTGTAAAACGTTTAAATAATAAACCTTTATTAAAATAATTTGCTAATGCTGGACGTTCTTTCAGAGTTTTTTCAAGTTTCATTAATGCATCACAATCTTCGTCTTTTGGTTTTAAACTACGATGATAATCACATGATAATGTAAATGCTTCAAATACAAAATAATCAGCAATTGTTGGTTCAGTTTGATCATAATAAAATGATGTTGAACTTTTTTTAAGTAAATCATTTAATGCTTTAAGATCACTTGGAATTTTTTTCGTTAAATTATACAGTGGATTATTTTGATCAATAAAATCAAACATACCCCATATACATTGAAAAACACTAGCTATAACATCAGTATATGCACATGAAACAACACCATCAATATAACCATGCAAAATATCTTTATCATCTACAGATGATGTTAATTTACCATATAAATCAAATTTCCTTGCTACGAATTGTCCTAAAAAAAATAAAGATAAATAAAATTTTTGGTTTTTTCTGAAATAAACAAACCTATTGATAATGTTTGACCAAAAATATTTTTGTCATTCAAATGAATTACAGGTAAATTATGAAATGGGCCAGAAATATTTTCATTATATTTATTTGCTAACCAAGGTTCGAATCCTTTGTCAAGTGATTCAAAATCTTCTTTATAATCAACATTTTTATGTTTATATGCAATATCTTCTAGCATATATCGAACAGCTTGAACACGTCCACGACAATTCCAATAGTGAAGTCGAAGTTTAGTACCATCTGCTACTTTTGTCGACATTGCGTTTAACTCAGACTATAAATGTGCAAGTGAAATGAGAATAATATGTCGATTATTCCGGGGGTGCGATTGGAAGCAGGAAAGAAAAAAACAAGTGAAGATAAATATATGACATATGACAATGCATTTTTCTTGTTCCTTTAGTCTAGTATATAATATAGAATCCTATGAGTCATGTAAAACTTTGACAGCTAATCATTATTAATTTTGCCTTCACAAAATATTTGACATCAGATGGTTTTATTTTGTGTATGTTCAATTGCCTATATACAATATCACTCAGAAAGTAGTAAACACACTTCATATCTTTACCATTGACATTACTGACCTCTATTTTTGATTTATTATACTAGTAAATATAAATTTTCTAGTGTAAAACATTCTATAATTTAATACAGAATCTCATAAATACACTCTACTTTATTTTATGTATTTTGTATGAAAAATTTTTTTTAAAAAAAGAATAAATCTTCAATTTTATTAACATCTTTACTGTTTACGTTGTTCAATATAAGTTAGTTTCAAATCGATCTCTGAATAATTAAAATGAAAGAAACGAGAAGAATAAATTTCATTCAATAGTAATTAAAAATTATATATATTAAGTTGAAATTCAGTGTGATATAATTTTACTTGTTCGAAGAACAATCATAATCATTTCAGATTTCATTTGACAAGTTTTAAGAAACGAAACATTCCAAATTTTAATATAAAGTTCTTGATATAAATGAACACTAAAACGAAGGATTACTTCTGTGCTCCATTAATCAAGTTTTTACATGACATTATCTACCATGAATCTGAACGCTTGTAACATTTATTATATTACTCTCTTCAAAAGATAAACTAAATGCACATTGATAGTCACTAATGTTCATCTATTGCAAGATATTTATCGCTACATTATGAGGATTTACTGCACATGCTTCAAATAAATCAAATGATTTTCTTTCAGAAATAATAATATCTATTAAAATAATTAATTAATCATAATTATTTATTAATGATTGATAATTTTAATCATATGTAGATATGATGATAGTTCAATTACAAATAATAAAATATAATAAGGATAAAGATTAATGAAATTTTTTGTTTTCTTTCTCTTGTGATGGATTATACTCTCGGCCAATCTGTAATACATGAAAAATATCAAGAATAATGGAGATATTCAACAGTAAGTCTGTCATCATGTATATCATGATCATTGACTTTTTATTAAAAGTTATTTAAATAAATATCGAATAGTTTGATTTTTGATATATAAATTTAATTTTCGTATTTTAAAAAAGTGACATTTTCTTGAATTTGTTATTCTTTTGTTCAACGTGCATCACATGAACGTTTTGCTGATTGATTATTACATACACAGTTTTCTTCAATTAGTACTATATGAAAACATTTTTTTAAAGATGATATCAATAAGTCATTTCTTGTAGCAGCAAATGAAAGCGATAATAATTGATTATCATCTTCATCATCACTTTCTAGATGTTTTATATCATTCGAATGAAATGCAGAATCAAAATTAATACTATAATTACTATTAGATAATAAATATATTGAATTAGGCTTGATTGAGGATATATGCTTTATTTAGCCATCAAAATAAAACATGTTTTATAAAATGTATACGAATAAGTTTACTATTCTTTCTTATATTTATGTTGATCCATTTAATAAATAAATATTTGTATTCATACTTTATATTTAATCTCTAGTTATTTACACCAGATTTATGAGTTAAATGTTGATGCATTATCAAATATTGACCAAAAGAAAGACATGAAATTTATCGTCTCTTTCTCTTCTATTTGATTTTAAAGTATAACTATATCAGTCATTATTAAACCAATATAATTGTTAACAGAACGAAACGATTGATTTATTTCATAATCAAGATTAACTATCAAAAATAAAAATATATGAAGAAATTGATTATAGAATTCACATATTAACCGATATAAAGAAATGAATTAGAATGAATAAACTGTTATTACTGTAATTCATACATTGATTTTGTCAGTATCACATTTAAAATTTCGACTTACTGTTTAAATGATCATCAAGGGGAAAAGCGGACTTCTGTACTTCCGAAGTACAGAAAAATATGATATTATATACGGTAGTGTTCAGTTAGTAGGATACTCCATTACTATTTTTTCGTATTGTAAGAATAAAACATTGTTTTATTCTTACAATGCAAAAAAATATTGATGGAGTATCCTACTAACTGGGCATCCTCATATATATGTACAGGGTGAGCCATAAATAGCACAGCAATAAGAAATTTAAATTTTCCACTCCAGTTCAATCAAATGGGTTCATTTTTGGTTGATGATAGAACTCTATTTAAAATTTCTTTTTATACGAATAATATAAGCAAATGCTTCCATAAAGAGTTATTAATAACCATACTAAAGAAATTTTATTTGTTATCAGGTAAGAATAATACATGTAAGGCGTTTTACAGGTACGGTTTAGTTTCCACTTAAGAAAAAAACAAAAAGAAATCAAAACAAACGTTATGAATGATACGACATTGATGCAAATAAATCGAATTTTCAGGAACAGTTAGTTTAGAAATCAGCGATTACAATATTTTCGATTTTCACGCATGTCACATCAATTTCTGCGCCGAACTTCATGCTTTGATGCCCAATGAACTTTAATTCTGCGTTTTATCTCTTGGCCATTAATTTTAGCATTTAGACAAACTAATTCTGACAACTTGATCTATATGTACTGATGCCGTATCATTCATGAAGTTTGTTTTAATTTCTTCTTGCTTTTTTTCTTAAGTGGCAACTGGTTGCATGAAAGATGCTTTCGCGACAGTTGCTCCTCAATGGCATTTACTCTTGAGATCCAGATCTAGCCCAAACCAAAACTGGAATTCACTCCCTGTCTTGCCATCACACACACTTGCATCCCCATCCTCATCTATGCCTCCATTCTCACGAGACTTACGCCTACACTCTCAACTATGGGGAGAGCAAGAATCATCGAGAGGCAACTGTCACTAAGGAGCAAGTGTTCGGGAGCACCATTCGTGTTACTATGACAACTAAAAACTATCTGTGAAACCCTTCACATGTATTATTCTTACCTGATAACAAATAAAATTTCTTTAGTAAGGTTATTATCAACGCTTTACAAAAGTATTTGCTTATATTATTCGTATGAAAAGAAATTTTGAATAGAGTTCTATCATCGACCAAAAATGAGCCCATTTAATTGAACTGAAGTGGAGATATTTAAATTTCTTATCGCTGTGTTATTTATGACCCAACTTGGACATATATAGTAGTTGCAAAAAAGCCTCGCTACCCCTGAAAAACTATATAAACCTCAACCATTTGGACTCATAATTTCACCATTAATAGAACTCAGGTAATCCTGATCGTACGCACGAGGCCGACCTCGATAAGTTGATGTATAAGGAAATTACTGGCTCAATTGTATCATCATCTTGGAAAGACTATCCCAATAAATTTTTCTAATATTTGATTTCGCGCAACTTCTCATTGGAAAGACCAACATCGGAGTTATTTGTGCTAAGGTTTAGTAAAACGTTGCTTTGAATTAATGAAGATATGATCTCTGTATTGGAAACATCTGCCATGTGATGAGTCGAAGTTTTCAGTCTCATGTCAAATAATTCGACTTAACCTTGAGCGATTCATTTAAAAATTCCATCCATGATTTCTCCTTAGCCCAGCAGTTCGTGATAAAATTTTCAGCATTATGGCTCAAGCTAAAATGAAGATAGAGTCTTCAAAAGAACTCATCCCGACACAGCTTGCCGATCAATGAGATCTTGATATTGTTGAATGCGCTTTTCACTGCGTAAACTAGATATGCGAAACTGCATTTAACATTAGAAAAACTCCAAACAAATTGAAGGTCGCAAGAAGGTAAAGAAAGATTTTTTAGCATCATATATTTTGCTCAATTTTGTTCGATTTATTCAAGAAACTGCCAACAATGTTTGGGTGTATAAGGAGCTATCATACACGAGTCAATTGAGTCTTGGCTTGGAAGACACATCTCTTTTAGATCCAAACAGTTTGGGCAAGAAATTTATGCAGCTTATCCTATAACACGGAATTTTATAAACTGAGTGGATTAGTCTTAAATGTAAAGCCATTGCTAAATAGATGCTACTTCGTCGCACGAAAACTGCTGACAGTTTCTTGAATCAATCGAACAAAATTGAGCAAAACATACGATACTAGAAAACTTTTGTTACCATTTTACGACTCTAAAATTTGTTTGCAATTTTTCTAGTGTTAAATGCAGTTTCTTATGTCTAGTTTACGCAGTGAAAAGTCCATTTCATAATATTGAGATCTCATTGATTCGCAAGCGATGCCGTGATGAATTCTTTTCAGGAGAGAAAAAGTGGACCGAACAACTCATTGCCAGAGAATTTATCGCACGGATGATTCGCTGCATGGACAGTTCGTTGCAACGAATTGTCCTAGAACCAGTTGGTCATTTTTGGAATTATTACAACAAGGATAAAACTAGGTAAAAATTACCATTTATGACTGCTATTTTGATAATATCTTTAGAAAAGCAAAATAAATGTCTACGAATTTATTAATATGGCTAAAGTATATGTACCTACAAAATGATTCCGAATGATATGGGGTCATTATGCTGACTACTCTAGCTATTGTGGAAATGGGAATAGAATAGCGTAGATTAGAAGCTGTTTATTGCCGCATTATTTGGAATATACCTATGAGAACGAAAGAATATTGATTTCTGATTGTTTGTCTAGAAAGAGAGAATGCTTATATCTTCAAAGTGACATTAAAGAATATGTGTCATTATGCTAATTACTTCGTCTTTAATAAAAAAATTATGAAAAAGCTACGTTTGAATGACCGAAAATGTGGCTAGATTTGAGGCATTATTACCAGCAAATTCTAACAACATACACAATCTGTACGTAATTGTTTTTATATAGGAAGGTGGTACCTTAGACATTCAAAATACTTAAGTATATTCTATTAGAAGTACATCTCGATGAGTTCGAGACAGTATATATCGCCAACATGTCAGATATTTCATAATTGATGCATAAAACAAATCTTTTTTCGATAGCTAAAGTCGCTGTTATCTTCACACATTACTATTTTAGACAAATGAAACGCATTAGTTTGATATCGGTTAATGGTGTTGTAATTTTTCGGAGCATTTTCTTAAAATTGCAAGAAAATACTATCTCTCCTCTGTTCTATATGAGCAACCATCGATTTAATAAGCGATCGAGCTCTCGATTTTTTCATATTTTCATAATGTCTACACAGATAATGTCGAAAAAATAACCTTGTATAAGTTTATCGTGTGCATAGCGCATACACGGTCTTGTAAGTAGTGTTATTTATGTCGAATGTTGCACACAAATCTGGAGAATGTTTATGAAACATGATCACTGTGTTATATTTTCCAGAAGTCTAAATATGATGCTTTTTATATGAAACTCAATTGTTCTCCTATGTTTTCTAAGTTTTAGTCGTTCTAATTCACTTCTCCAACATAATAACAACTCTTAATGCAAGCCACTTTTTATGATCTGATGATTCTCTATTTAGGCAGAATGATTATGCACAGATGTTCTTAAACTGTTAAAATTCGCCTGAAACAGTTTGTCATTTTACCCACATTTAAATTAATCAACTCTAGTTTTATCATAATTTTAATTGTAGTCAATATGATTAGCAAAATGATCTCTAAATTCTCATATCATCTTGAAGTTCTAATCATTCCCTATTTGAAGCGAAGAAATCAGAAATAAATATTCTTTTATTCTTGAGATATGATCGGAATAGTGCAAAAACAGCTCGTCATTCATTCTGTTCACTATCATTTCAACTATAGATAAAGTCATCAGCATAATGAGTCATCTAATTCGGGATCATTTCCTTGATATGCTTATGTCGTAGTCATACTAATAAATTCACAAACAGGTGTTATGATTTTTTCGGAAAATTTTGAAAACAGTAGTCATAAATGGTGATTTTTAACTAGTCTTACCTCTTGATATAAGGGTTCGAAAATGGTCACCTTCATCGACTTGACTTATTCGGGTCATCTTAAAGATCTGACCTATCTCTATTTATGATTAAAAAAATCACGAACAGGTAGTTTGATTTTCTCAAGATATTGTCAAAATATTGGGTTGAAAGGTAGTGTATCTAAGTGATAAATGGTTAATAATTTGAAGATTCATGATGTTTCTATGCCAATATACTTACCAAAATATTTACGAAATCGGTATATCTTGAGAGTGACTAGGTCCTCTACAATTTGATATAATTTGAGCTAATATAAGTCGCTTATATATGCATAAATGGGTCTGTGGTCTGAAAGACATTTTGTGTAAAAATGGCTAAAAATGCTATGTAAAGAGTAATCAAAATGAGTATTAAAAATAATATCAAAGTATATCAAAAATAGTGCCAAAATGTGCGCCATGCTGAAATCTATCGATTTATATAGTTTCTTGAGTGATCTGTCGAAAAAACGTCAGTGGGCCAATTTATGGTCAAAGTGCTCCCCTCCTTTTATGCCCCATCATCCGTTCTTATCCTAGTCAAAATATAACAATATGTTACTGCTCAATTTAGAATTCTTTATATTTTTCAAAGTACTCAGCTACAAGAGTTAAATCTGCAAATTTCATATACAACCTGATGAGATTCTCCTTTAACAAGGGAGAAATCCGGATTATGGTATTTAATTGTTTATACTCAAGATGTTATAAATTTAAAAAATAAACATGAAGCGTATCGGCATAATTATAATTTGCATTATTTTATTTTATTATATTTGTTTCTTACATTTCTACATCAAGCACATTAATACTTTAATAATTTCTAACAAAAAAGAAATTTTGTTGGAATGATCATAATCGTTGCTGAAAAGCAAAAGTTGAAACTAGCAGATTAATCTGTTTTCATTTGTTTTACTTATCCGCACCTTCTCACTCTTAAGATGGAATGACAATACCAACTAGAAAAAAATCATCAACAATGACAACACAGGAACTCAAGGGTAATGATTCGGATCTCCAAAAACGGTCGGAAAGCTCAAAAAAAATCACCATCTTCCACAAAAGACTTTCGAACATCGAAGCAGTATCTGGACTGGAAAATCAAAGAAATTTTCAGGTGATTTTCAGCTGTCTCCCGTTCATAAGGAGAGAAATTTGACTAAAAAACATTGGAAAAATCGAAGATTTCTCGACTCCGAATACTCGTTCCATAAAATCGTCGAAGTTTCGCAGAACCGACCGTTCTTTCACCGTACTATCGAGCTAGGGAATAAAGAAAGAGAAGGAGAAAATCAAAGAGAACAGAAAGACATCAAGAATATGAAACACAACACTTAACATCATATATAGGTCATTTTTTGACAATAACTGCGTTTTTGCTGAAATTAATTCTATGATGAAAATGAAAGTACTCTCATTTTTGTATATTTGGATTAATCTGGTTTGTCTTGCACCAACCGAAGATTCGATTCTTCACTGTTCGACGAAAGCGACTAGAAGCCAGGAGAAAAACGTAGAAACTACCCTAAAAATCAATAGGAAACAACATGAGCAAATTTTGTGTAACGAGTGAAACATACCGCATAATTGGCCCAAGTTAGGAGGCCAAAGCTTATAGAGATACAATACTCTATAGAATTAAAATTTGCTTTGTAACTTAGTCCAGAAGTACACCAGATATAGAGATTGTAAATACAATAGGGAGTGAGACAGGAAACAGTTAGTATCACTTGCATACAAATCATTCTTGTTACTTGGTTGTGAGCTCTTTGTTTAGCAAGAGCGGTTGTTCGTTGAATGTTTCGATAGGCCAAATATCCGAAGATGATCAATACCAAGCTCACTATAGTAGTGAGTACAAGGACAATAAATAGTGTTACATAGACGTCAAAGATGGGATTGGTATAAAGGCAAGCACCGCTGATTGGTGCAAGATTGGCAAAGAGCATATATGGAATACCGTATAAACAGGACGAGATAATGACAATGATCACAATACGATGAGCCCATTTAATACTGCTCCAGTTACGTATACGAATATTTGATGATGTAGCGAAAAATTGATCGATAGTGGCCAAACACATGAAACACAAGGAAACTAAAGAAAATACACCACTGAAATATCTCCTTGCTTTACAAAAGGCATTTGAAGTACGACTTAGCTCAACTGCAAATCCATCAAATGCAATACGGATGCTTATATTAATCAACAATAAGACAATATTTTGAATTGAACCAACCAGATAATAGAATGTAGAAACTGTCGTGCGGTAGCTACGCACACTCGCGAAAATCAACACATTGATTGAATTACCTATTATTCCCACATAATGATAAAGATTCCGAAGTAGATTGTAATGTCCTGACTAATATAAAAGCATGACATGATGATTTTTTTTGTACACAGCACACGATCGAGATCTAAAAAACATATTAATAATAAATGAAAGGATCGTACTGTTTTTTGGAAAGAGAAGATATATTCCAATCAGCGAACGGTTTTTCTTGCATAACTCAACGAATTCTATTCAATGGTTATGAAAAAAAGACCTAAACATTTTACAGAACTTTTATGCAGTAAGTACACTATGTATTCTTTAAATGTCATAAAACTCAAATACCTCCAACTATATCTGCCACCAAAGCAGCTCATATTTAAAATTTGTTAGTTTTATATTGATAGCTTTAACTTGACGCTTATATACATGAGTTACCTCATTCAAGTTTGAATATAAATTTGCTTTCGGTTGTATCATATCAACTGAAAAACAACTGATAGAAACTGAACAAGCACCTGAGTATAACAAAAACAAAAGATACAATTCCATATCAATTATTATTTATATATCAAATGAGAATTTCAGAGGAACGAGACAACGATGCAAAAGATAAAATTCTGTTATCATTACTACCATGACAATGACAAAAAATAACTTACAGAACATAAAAGATCCTAAGTGAGAATGAAAGTAAGAGGTTTTATCGCACATTCATTACTAAATTATGAAATTTATAATTAAGATAAAATATATTTTTTCATCTTTGTTCTGATTATAGGAACGCCTTATTTGAGTTATAATTTACAACTTCGACTAGGCTTCTTACAAGGGTAAAAATAACGAAGAGATAATTTGATTACCAAATTGTCTTTTTCTTTTTTCTACTTACATGAATATTAGTATGAACTATTAACTATAATTGACATAAAATTGTCTTTCTCTCTTTTGTCTCTTTTATACGGCGGATTGATAAAAAGTGAAGAAAAAAGTTGTTAGCATACTCCCTACGACATTAAATATGAAACGCATTTTTGCCGCTGTTGTTAATAAAAGAGAAAAAAAGTTCACTTAAGCAAATAGATTGAACTAACAAGTGCCTAAAATATACAGAACGAGAAATCAATCAGTTTAATAACAATGAAGAAATAAAAAACAAATCTTTATCATTTAACTTGTCCAGAACAGTGCATATGAGACAAGATTTCCTCTAATTGTCAGTCTGTTTGGTCCGCACAGAATACATCCTACTAGTCGGTTACACTTTACTGTTCTGATTCAGTGATATGTCGATATTTTACGGATAACTTGACAAAAAGGCAATTGATTTTAATTTTGATACTATATCGATCATGGTCTTTGGTGAAGCAAGACAGGATGATGGGCCTAAACCTTCATCTCAACACTTCAAGACTCCTTTTAGATTATATTTCACAAAAAACGTCGAATAGGAAAAGATCATAAAAGAATAAAAAAAATGTTAACAAGAAAATTTAATATTAGACGATTTTTTTTCCTTTTTGATAACTTTGCCGGTTTACGTGATACTTCAAAGTGCTTCCGTAGTGTAACAAGAAGTGAACATGTTGAAGTCGGAAGATTAATCATTACTTATGCTCATATGACACATCGTTATTGACATGTGTTAACTCAAAATCCCGGGAGACAAGATTTTTTCAAAAGTGGCGTATTAACGCGTCATTGCGCGTAGAAGGTTGAGCGGGTTTTCCGTCTTAAAAGATACTCTAATAATAGGTTCTATTTAATTAAATTTCACGAATTTTTACTTGTTAAAATTTCAACCCGTCTTAGTATCTTGACACTTTGGAGACGGAACTACTTTTTGAGATAATGTAAAAATTTTCGAAACTTTCGTACAATTCTCTAAAAGATCAGGAGAATGACACAACAGACTTTTACAAATGAATTATAAATTGATGCAGAGTTGTCACCTATATATACGTGAACTGACCGAAAAGGTTAAAATTTATATCGTAATCTAGTGTTACGTAGACAATTGTAATACATTTTACTACTTAACATTCCATTTTGCTAGTTCTCGTTGATAAATAAATTGTCTAGTTGTATGATGTGTTATTTTGCTTAGGAGTTCTAATTTAATGGTGACACATCTGCGATGCAGTAAAATGAGGATTATAATTTTTCTCATTTTTACTGTAGTTACTTACTTCGATAAGTGATATGCACTGACAGTGGGAAGAGAATGACATTTGGAAAAAAGAACAAGTAAAACTTGATACCACTAGTGGTATTGAATGTATTTCAGATTTACAGGATCTGACAGAGCGGAATCGTGATGATTATCGTTTAGAATTAGTTGGTTGAATGATGAGACAATCAGTGCGTGATTTAATTTGCGAATTATTAGAGCAAAATAATCTTGATCGATAAAGTATTCGACAGTGAAGTTTTTATTAAAGCAAGTGTATATTTTTGACAGCAGAAAAGATTGTTTGTTTGTTAGATCTTATCTAACAAGCAAATGCATATTATACCTAAAGAAATCTACTAACGAGAAAATCATCCCAGGTGTCAAAAAATCTTTTCGGCTGAAAGTATGATGGTTAGTTAGAGTATATATAGATATGATACGTTCTAAGTTGGTTCATGGGTAAGCTGCTCCTAGTAAGAGTTATGAATTTTTCAAGCTTTAAGCGAACTTTACACTTTCATCACTAAATTCAAACTTTTCTGTATGAGAAAAAAAGTTTAGTCTTAAAGCTTTGTAGTTATGTTACCAGATATGGGACCGGTTCGTTTTTCTGGATTCGACTCGATTCCACTTTCGATTTTTACTTTACTAATTGGTTAAAAAAAACGCTAGTTTCAAAAGATATTATGAAGTATTCTGGAATTAAGTTGTTATTTATTGTTGAAACTAGAACTTGATCTTTTCTCTTTTCAACTACTTTGAACATAAACTTTGGTAAGTCATCATCGATGTTTTTTTCTGATATGTATGCGTGATTATCATGACAGAAAAATAAGTATAGAGAAGTATGATCATAAAAACAGCACTGATTTAGATCAGTCAGATGTCATGGATATGAAAATTAATGAAAAAGTCTTGAAAACAATATTTTACTGCAATGACTACACGGAATGAACGTGTATGAATCGCATGAATGTCTATTGCATTGTTCTTGTTTGAATTTGGAAGGTACTTGGGTAACTAATTGAAAGGGTCGGGGATTGACATTAGTATAACCCAGTAGTGTGAAATTTGAAAGTTGAATCCAACTATTCAAGTTTTCAATTGTGGCTCCCGTCTCTTCATTTCATTTCTCTTTTTCCACCATCTTCTATTTCGACGTTTTATTTTTTGCAAATCTGCTTTTTGCAAATTTTACCTTTCGACATTTTTTTTTCTACATACTGCTTTTCTAGGTCCTGTTTTTCGACGTTTTTTCTGTCGTCATTTAACCACCTATTTATTCTGAGCTATTCTTAAAATAAGTCTAGTTTTCATGTTTATCATCGAGAAGCTTTTTTATTGTAACAAATAGTCGTTCGTAGAGAATCACATCAGAATGGATCGGATTGTAAACTAAATTGAACGATTAGTTTGTATAGGAAATCTACATATGATAACGACTATCCGTGAGTGGCGCCAACAAACGACTGATCCCTCGTTTGTGAAAGCCAGCTCTATAAAAGATCTGTGGCATATTTTGCATGTATTTTGGGAAATTCATTAAGATTGGAATATGTATGAATTTCGATATAACGCGGAACATTTAGAAAAATCATGAAATTGAAGTTATGACTGATAGTTATCGAGGAAGCCTTCTGGTTGGTGTTCTTATCGAAAAACTTTTTTGTGTAAAACGAATAATTTTCTGCAAGATGCATGTTAACGTCTCCTATTTACATGTAAATCGTTTGTTCCTAGATGTATCGAAACCAATTCATGAGCGGGAAGCCGACGACTAACAGGTAACGATCTTTTGCTCGTGAAATAGTTCCAAGGGGAGAAACCCATTCGAACAGTCGCAGCCATTCGCAGTCATTCAAATGGCTGTGAATGAGCCTTTGAACATGTATGATGAACAATGAATACTATAATTTCAAAAATATATTATTTTGAAAAAATAAAGGATAAGATAAGACCAAATGGCACGGAAACATCTAGAATGTTACAAATATCGGCGATTTATTGAACAATGATTCTGTAAATGAGCAAAATGGGATCAGTCGATAAGGGTCAAGCGAGTTCCAGCGACAAATTTTATCTTGTGTATAAACTATATTTAATTGAATATGAAACTATGATGAAGTTTTGACATAGAAACCTGAAACTTGTAAAAATAGCTGCTAACTTGAAGCTCTAGTAACACTGAAAGATTTAGACCAAACAACATTTCTTTTTTTTTGTTAAAGTGTGGCCAGCCTGAAAATAGCCCTGCATGTGATCATTTATTTCAGTCATTTCGAGTTGCGATAAAACTTTGAATATAGGATTTAATAGAATAAAATCTGCTCTACAAAACATACTAAGTCACTAAATAGTAGAATATATCTTAAGAAATTTCACTAGGGACTGACTTTCTGACACTATCATTTGCCATAGAATACTAGTATGGTCCAGGAAATATTTTTAATAACTCAATAAAAACTAAAAGGTAATATATGAGAAACTACATTAGATCCTGGAGAACAAGAATAAATAATTACAATTAATTTTTATTCAAACAATACTGAAAGAGTGAAGGTCAGACAGTTTAGTAAATTTTCTTCTTTTCGGCTATCTTATCAGTTATATCAATTTCATGCTTAATTTCTAGATGCTATTATATATATCTTCATGGACGGTCTTTAAAGTTGTTTTTTTTACTGTAAACGTAATTCATCGAGTTCCACAAGATAAAATATCTTCTTTTGGTTGCTTAAAGACACTTGTTTTTTTGTGAAGGAATACTTTATGGAATAAGGCAAATATTTTAACAACAGATGAAAAATTTTATATTATTTTTATTATTTATTAATAGAATATAGAGTGTTCCAAAAGTCATGCGGGAGAGTTAATTCTTATAACATTTTTTATTTGTTTAAGGAGGCTCATTGTCTGTTTCTTCGTATGATAGATATCATCGAGAAGTTTTTATTCATACGGACCAACTTTACAAAAAAAACATTAAAAGATATAACTTTTGACTAAACTACAGAAAATGCATTTTTTCAAATTTCAATGAAAAAAGTGCGTATTGCTGGTTTTTTTCGATCATTTCAATTTTCGCGATTTTCTACGTTTTGCATCGTTTTGGATTGATTTCTTAGCACATTTTTTTTGGTGGTATATTAACGGACTTCAATATTGAATATCTTTTTGTCATAATATCTGGAAGAATCAATATAAGAGGACTTTAAACAACGGAAAACACAGATTATTGTAGAAATTAAAATGATCAAAAAAACTAACAATACGCGCTTTTTCATTGAAATTTGAAAAAAATATTTTTCCTATATTTTAGTCAAAAGTCATATCTTTTTATGTTTTTTATGTAAAGTTGGTTCGTATGAATTAAAACTTTTCTATGATATCTATCATAAGAAAAAAAAAGATTCCTTTTGACAAATAAAAAGTTATAAGAATAACTTTCCCGCATGACTTTTAGAATGGCCTATATTATTTTTATTTAAATTTAAATAAAATATTTTTTGTTTATATTCGTATTCAAAGATTATTACTATTCAATATAATCATATATCCATTACCTATATCTATGTATTTATTCATTCTTTATGCTTTTGTTAAAATTAGTATATATATTACGATCTAGGCAATGTACATTTTCCTTATGTACATACAAATAAATAAAGAGAAAGAAAAAGACTAAAATCGTAGCATATATTAACACAACGCTATACTAACATTTTAAATATACAGGGTGTTTCATAAGTAACACCCCGACGAGAAATCCAAATATCTCCATTACGGCTCGCGCAAATCAGCTGATTTTTTTATGAATGATAGAGACATGTTCAAAGTTTATATCTATAAAGACATGTCTAGAGAGACCCTTTGTTAAGTACCACTACTGACCGCTACAAGAAAATTTACTTTTTCACGGTCAGAAAAAAAAAGTCACTGCCGAAAAAAATTGAATATCTCCGCTACGGCTTGACCTAACGAGCTGATTTTTTTATCAATTCAAGAGGCATGTTCAAGCTTTATATTCATACAGGCCTGCGTAGAGAAATCCTTTGTTAAGTATATTGTTTTCTATTCTATTTGTAAAAAAGTAAAATTATTTTGTTGAGGTCATTAGTAGTACTTTATAAAGGCTATCTCTAATCTTGTCCGTATAGATTTAAAGTGTGAATATACTTATATTATTGGTAAAAAAATCAGTCCTTTTGCTCGAGCCGTAGCGGAGATATTTAGTTTTTTCTTGGTAACATGACTTTTGGGCCATATACAGGGTGACTCAAAAGTCAGTTTGCCAAAATAAAAATTGAATATCTACATTATGGCTCGAGCAAATGAGCTGATTTTTTACCAATAGCAGAGGCATGTTCAAGCTTCATATCCAAAAAGACATGCCTAGAGAGACCTTCTGTTAAGTGTACTGTTAGTTTTTCTATGCGTGTGAGAGTAAAATTTTTCCTGTAGAGGTCAGTAGTGGTACTCAACAAAGGATCTCTCTAGAAATGTCTTTATAGATCTAAACTTTGAATATGTCTCTATCATTCATATAAAAATCAGCTGATTTGCGCGACTCGTAATGGAGATACAGTAAAACCTCCCATAGTGAACACCTCTCTAATGTGAACACCTCCATATTGTGAACACCCTGAATTCCCACCGAGCGATTTTTGCTTGAAATGGACCTCTCTAAAGTGAACACCTCCCTATTGTGAACAGTGAACGGTTTTTTTCAGTCCCGCCTGCTAAAATGACCTCTCTAATGTGAACATTTTTTCGTTCTTCTCGAGTTCGAACATGTCGTCACGAACATAGATAAAGAAGAAAATTCTGAGTCATATTTAGGGTGAGTGCAATCGATTTCGTGAATATCGATTCGGAAGTTCCCTCCTTCAATGAATGGGACGACGACTCCGAATATTTGCTTCATGTGAACATCGATCAGATGGATGAAGAAGAAGTCAATCAAGATGATACACGAGTTGCTCCACCAAAGATCTCGGAAGCGATGGAAATGCTTGAACGCTTCCGTCTTTTATCAACTACCACTGATCCTCAATTACATCCAATCATTGCTCAACTCGAATCTCAATTGACCGATCTCTATCTCGAGAGTAAAGTGTCAAAACAAAGCAAAATTGAAGATTTTTTTGTAAAGCAAAGTTAAATCTGAAGTTAAAAGAATAAAATAAAGAGATAAGAAACTGGTGTTAGGTCCCGTTGACCTGCACCCAGACAATAGAAACTCTTTTCTATGATAATAAGCTTAACCCTCTATAATATGAACACCTCCGTATAGTGAACACTTTTGAATATCCCCTTGAGTGTTCACATTAGAGAGGTTTTACTGTATATCAAAGACATTTACCATGAATACATTCATAATCCGAACAAGTTTGAATATTATGATCACTTTGTGGTATATCAATTACAAATGCTAAACGATGAACGGGTAAAAATGGAAAATTAATTGGAAATATTAAACTTCCTCGATAGTTTAATGAGATTCTTTCATAAATATCAATATGTATTGAATAATTTTTTGTAGAATCTTTTGGTCGAGTTGAATAAAGTAAATAAATATTATATTTCATTTTACAATCTCTTTCTGATAAATAAATAAATTGTTCATATGAATGAATAAATCTTTCGTTACTATCATCGATAAGTGATATAATTATTACAAATGGTGTTTGCCAAGAATCTGATAATACACGAAAATAAAGGGTTAAACTCACTCGTTGATTTTGATATTGACATATATCACCATAAAAACTTGGTGGACAAAGACATGTACTTGTTATTGAATTATTTTCATTATTTAACCAAACATGTAAATCTAAACCACGATGACAACGAGGTTCATATTTGAGAGATATTTCAGTTATAGATGAATCTAAAATTATTTTACTTTCGACATTTTTTGCTTGATTTTCGACTGAGTTGTGCATTCCATTGAGTGAAAAATATATAATTGATTGTTTTTCAAAAGGTTTCATGCGATTGCATAAAAATTTCTCGATATCGAAATTATATAACAAGTTCAACCTAGAACAAACATGACGATCTTCCAGAGATGTTCGATTTTTTTCACAGAATTGTTTATCATCTCCATAGGGACATCGCTTAACATCGTTACATAGTAGACCAGCAGAAACACAATAATCAATCGTTTGGTTCATACAATGAAAATTATCCTCATAAAGTAATTGATACTTTTTTCGACACAATATTGGCTCATCAATACCACCAAGACAATCTTCATTACCATCATTTGCTTTCGTAATAGGTAGACACATAAATTTATTAGTATACGGAGAAATACATATATGATGATTTGAAGAACAATTTAATGATGGAGATAAATCACACTCAATTTCATCCATACCATTTAAACAATTCCATAAACCATTACAACGAGTATACATATTATTACAATACCATTGTTCACATTCTGTTTCATCTGTTTCATTTTGTCCATCAATAATTATTGGTTCTAATTCAATAAATCCATCACATATTATTTGAAATGAAATATGTTGCCTAATATATCGAAGCTCCATTTTGACATCAGCAGAATATTCAGGTGCAATACCTATAAGTTGTTCTGTTAAAGTAGTATTATCCATATAAATTAGATTTTCATCATCTCCATAAGGACAATCATATACGTCATCCATGAGATAATATCGAGAAATACAATTGAGTGAATTAACACATTGATACATATCGGATCTATTGCATTTTATGAAAAAATCGCTAAGAGTTTTATTATATTTCCAAATTTGATTGTATTCCCAAAGATCACGGTAGTAGGGAAATAAATAGGCTTCTTCCCAGTTCAATGGATCTTCCCAGTGAGGTAATGTATCCTTCCGATAGTAACACTTTGTATTATTGATGAATAATTTTGAAGCATTTATAAAATAATTATCATAATAAGAATTATTATAACATACCAAGGGATATATAAAATCTGTATTGTCTGAAAATTGTGAAACATTTTTTATATAGGCAAAATAAATATCATGAAATAGAACTGGAACAGTTGGAATAAATAACATATCTGGACAACTATGTTCAATGATTTCAATACATCCATCATATACACAAAGATCATTACAAATTGAAGGATCTAAAAGCTTTGGATCAATCTTGCATATGAGTGCATACCAACAATGATCAGATATAGAATTATCTTTGATAGAAAACATTCCTTTTGATAATAATTGTTTACGTTTGAATACACAAGAATTCGTCAAAGGGTTATTTGAACATCTTATATCTTCACGTCCAAATGATGGTTCCATTTTTACATATAAACTAGATGTACCAAAAGATTTTTGATACTTTTCAGGTAAATCAAGACATTCAGTTATGTCCATATTATCTTGAATAAATAATTTTGGTATACATTCTCCATTTGAACATTGATATTCCTTATGATTACATTGATTAATTTCAAGTTGCCAGCAATGTTCTTCATCAACATCACTATCAATACAATCAACTTGTCCATTACAAATTTCACTCCAATCTAAACATGATGAAACGTGACCACGATTACATTGTAAATGTGTATAACAAGTTAAAGTAGTTGGATAATATTCATAGTAACGATAGAAATTCTGAACGATTTCATATAAAGATGAATAATTTGCAAAATAATAATAGAATTCATATTGACACATAGGACCAAATCTTGGTAATGTACAATTATAGAAAACTTGTTTTTCTAATGAAGATAATGATGACGATGATTTATTTAATGTTGATAATTGATTTAAATAGAATTGATAATTTTCAATAATATCTATTGGTGTTGACCAATAATATAATTTTTCACTTGTAATATTTTGTTTTGCAAGTTCAGCAAAAGTAAATTTTGGAAATAAAATATTTTTCTTAACATCAAATTTTGATGATAATTCACTCATACAATAAGATATTATTTGACGATGAAATTTGCTTTCGTCGATAGAAGCAATAACACGTAAACAATTATGTTGTAATATATCATTCTCATTCAACAAATCTGTATAATAAAGATTGATTTGAGTTGTTGCAATAGTCCAATGTAAGAAAATAAAATAGAATAAATGTTTTGATTGTAACATTCTTTATTTTTCATACAATAAAAAATGAATAAAATCCCAGCTATTTCTACTCTTTTTTTTCTGCCATAAAATTATCTAAATATTGTTTTTTTTTGTTGTACGTTATGATAAAATGTGAACAAACACATTTGTTCCTGCTTGCATAGTTGCTGACGTAAATTTGACCCGTTATTATATATGCTGGATACGTTAGTTAGTAAGATTGTTTTTTCTGATATAGTTCTGCATAAATTTCTGATTATTATATAATTGATTCATCTGTTACATGATTACATTAGAAAAACAATTCTACATGTCACATTAAAAAACTCTGATAATGAATTTTATGTAATAAAATATCATGTTTTCTAGGTAACAGAATTTATAAGAGACTTGATCATAATACTTTTAATATAAATTTAATAAAAATATCGAATGAATAAGTAATAAAACGAAAATGTTGTTCTTAGATTTATTATTAACTGAAAGAGAGAGGTATTCGACAGATATCTCTTGTATCATTGTTGAAATGCTGAAGCTTGAAGAGAATTTAGCAGATGAAAAACGAGTTTATATCAATACGCAATTAAATAATTATGTTATTAATTGTTTGCTAGTTGGCACTAAAGTAGTTTTGTTATTTTATTAGTATAAATTAAATAGAATATGAAATTCTAAGTAGAATATGTGTTTGGTATAGATAAACTATTGTTAAGACAAATTTTATTAATATAGATTTTGTATGAGAACAACAGACGGAGAGAATTTAAAGTATTAATCATTTGAGTTACTGATTAATAAATATAAATTATTTATGAATATCACACGTCATTCTTCTTTTATTACATAAATTTGTTTTTCAAAATACATTATCAACTAAATAAAATCAATAATAACTTTTCTTTCTTCTTATATACGTAGTTTTATCATGGTAAAACTCTGAAGAAATATATTTATTAACATCTGCCATATTATTTATTCGTTACTTACATAGGCGTACGGAATAGTAAAGTGATATAATAATTTTATTTTTATATATTCATAGAATCACATTTGTTCTAATTTGTTGAATAGTTGAATACTTGAATTCAACTTTCAAGTTTGACACTACTTCGTACTTATTAGTTTTATTCTATTAAAATATACATTAATGATAAAAAGCGTGGGTATGCAAAATACAAAGATGAATAAAATTATGACCTTTAGATAAACATGATATGAAGCAGACAACATTGAGCAGGAAAAAAAAGGAAAGGATTTGATTTCGTAAACAAATTAAACATTACAATACCAATGTATTTTTATATATTTGAAATGTTTTTAAAGAAAAGTATCAAATGTAAGATAAAGCATTATTGTATGATATGTTAAATTGCTTGTTTAATAAAATGAATTGATTAATCTTGGATTTTCTTATAGTGTGATTTGTGGATAAATATTTCCATTTATTCGAGGTTGAATTTGATTGAAAAAACGAATTCTAAATATAATCCTTATTAATCTAATAAGTTCTTTTCGATAGATTCGACCAAATAAAATATATAAAAAAAATGATGAACCATAAGAAGTACTTAATAATAATAGACAGATTGTTGATATAAATGAAAAGATTGATGTTGTACGAATTGTATTAGGTAAAGCAGATATAAGATAAGTAACACTCGATGGTAAACTGAGTAATATTTGTATAACTACTTGAAAAATAAGCATTCGAGCCAAATCATATTCAGTACGATTATAACGTGAAACTATTACTGCAACTATATGCGATTGATTTCGATTTCGAATAGTCATTATACCAAATAACATCATGAGAAAAGGTGGAATTATACCGTATGAAATAACTTGTATAAATATATAAATTTGACTATAAGTTGTATTAGCTTCTAAAGCACAAATAAATCCTCTTGATGATTGTAAATTAAATAAAATGAATATATTAATAAAAAATAATGATAAACTAGATATAATAATAAATATAATCCATTTGCTTACACGAATAGAACTAAATCTACGTATTTGAGCATTTGTTGAAGTAGCACAACATCGATCAATTGAAGCAAATACAATTAAATATGGAGATATAAATGAACTTAATGTACTTATATAATTTATTATTCGACATGATATTATTGAATAATTTGCTAAATTAATTTGATATCCACTAGCCAATAAACGATATAAGAGAAAAAGATTTGAAAAAACTAAATTATTAATAGAAACACTTAAAAAATAACGAGAACATGAATGATTATATAATGAACGTCGAGTTAATACATATATATTCAATGAATTTCCCATAACGCTAATTGTTATTAACAATGGAAATATTATTTGTATAAGTTTAACACTTATTTCTGCTAATGTAGCCGACATTTTCTTTTACTCTTCTGAGATTTATCTTTATGAATACATTGTCTTTTATACTTTTTTAACAGATCATGACTCAAATGACGTCATTATCAGTACATTAATATATTTTTCTAATAATGGATGCATTGTTTTTAAACTTTACCTTTAGGGAATTGTTTTTTTTATAAATTAATATTTTTATTTTCTTTTCATTTTATCATAAATTCATCGGTGTTAATATAATTATCAAAAAAAAAAGACTCAAAGATAATCTATCCATAAAACTCTAATCTAACATTTTAATTGTAATATATTTATTTTTTATGACGATTTTAAACAAGAACTTTTTTTTTCCCTGGATATCATTCTTTATTAATAAAACTCAAAGGATAATGTAAAATAAGTATCCACCCTCGAAAGATGCTCCGAGTATCAATGAATATTATTGCATTTTTAGTATCTTGAAGATGAGTTTTGAATTGTTCTGAGTGCTTTTCCTATATAATGTGATTATGTAAATTAAAACTCATTAACGTTTTTCAGTTAATATTATTCACTCACATGTATTTTTATTTTAAAATCAAAAGTTAATAAGAAAAAACTTACACATAAACAATATAACCAATGTAACTTCGAAACGGAATGAGAACGCATTTGTTTTTGTTTTTCTATGAATTGATCTGATGTATAATAATATCTTATCGAATAATGGCAGTTGAATATAATATCACTTTTTTCTATGTAGATTTCATAACATTATAAATCATGTTTTCACACAGTAATGCAGTCTAAAAGAAAATACTCAATATTAAAAGATTTATTATATGAATACATGGTAAAATATCTCGTCTATAATACAGTAAATATTCTTCACTCCGAATTTGAGTATATTTAGGACTTATAGAAAATTTTGAGAACATCAAATAACAATATATAAAGAAAGAGCAAAGTATGATTTGAGAAATGCTGATTTATTTATAGGAAAAAATTAATTGAATCTAATGGAGTAACTCAATGAACAATTTCACAATCTATATGTCCATACATTCACTGTATTATAGATTTTATCTAGAAGACTGTTAGAATTATAGACGAGACATTTTACTATGTATTCATACGATAAATCTTTTGATATTACATATTTTATAAAAATTAAAACATCGTTCTATGAACTTTGGTTATCTTCTATGTTAAGAAAGTTCCTGCTTTTTCAAAATTGTAATTATTTATAGAAAAGAATTCGTTGTGTAAATGATAATCTTCTAGATGAATGGATGGTACAGAAATGTTGAAATTGTTTGAGAATGAGGCAAAAAGAAAATATTCTTTAATAAAAAATTTTTTATAAATTTATTGAATGAAATACAAACTAAGACTCATTTCTTTCAAAAAAAATAAATGAAGTTCATTTTTATTTATACATATTTAAAAAAGAATCTTCATCTTTATTGTTTCTAAAGTATAAGAATCTGCTCAAACGAAAAAAAATTTCCTAATAATAAAATCTAAACGTGCTTAAAGGGAAAAGATTTTCACATAATCTTATAAATAAACAAAGTTAACACTTGAAACTGCATAATTTTTTTTTGATATAAAGAACGTAAAATTTTCAAAATCATCCTATAACAATACACATACTTCTATATTTAATAATTTTGATTATTTTTTTTTCAATACTTACATAATTGATCATCTATCAATAAAAATATAAAATTATGAAGATGTATATAATTAACAACTATTGAAGAATGATAAATATATTTATTTAATATATATTTTCAAAAAATACAATCGAAATAAACAGTTTAACTTGGTTTCTGTTTTTCGCTTTTTTTTTTCTTATAATGATTATGATATTCGAGTACATAAAGTATGAAGTTGAGAAATTTGATATCGAATAGTTTGATTTTCAATAAATAAACGTGAATTTTCATTTTCTAAAAAATTAACCCGTTGTTGAATTTGTTGTTCTCTTATTCGATGTGTATCACGTGAACGTTTTGCTGATTCATTATTACGTGCACGTTTTTGATAATAACAAGCATCTTTTTCATCATCTGGTATTACACGACTACGTTTTTTTAATGATATTAACGAATTATTTATTGTAATATCAAGTGAAGAAGATATAGATTGATTATTTTCTTCATCATCACTTTGTAATTGTTTTATATTATTCGAATGAGATATAAAATCAAGATTAGTATTATAATTAATATTAGATAATAAATCTGTTGAATTAGAATTGTTTGACGATGTATTTGTATTTATTGAATAATCTAAATAATGACGATGATATGTGTCGGATAAAATTGTTGAATAATTATTTGGATGTTGAATATAAGAAGTAGTACTATGCATTATTTAACTATTAAAATAAAAAAATGCTTTGTAATATAGTAGAAATAAATTTATGAATCTTTCTTATTTTTATAGTGAGAAATAAAATATTATTTTGATATTAAGGATTGTGAGAAAGAGAAAGAGGAAAATGAAGTTTATTTATCTTTCTTCATTCTTGTTGATCTTTAAACCAATGAAATTGTTACCCAAAAGAAACGATTGGTTTATTTTATGATCTTGATTATCTATCAAAAAAATGAAATGTTTGAACAAATTGATTATACAATTCACAAAGTAATCGATATTAAAATATATAAGCATAAAAAATGAACTGTAAAGATTGAACTACTATTATTGTATATCACACATTAATTTCATTGGTATTACAAATAAGATTTTAAATAAATTTATATCCCTTTCGTTTATTTCGATTTTATTACAATTTTTAATAAAATATATAAATGGATTATATTGGCGTCAAAAGACAAGAATATATGAGAAAATAGATTAAGTATAGATGAATATATTTTTGAAGCATGCAATCAATAAAAATAGATAGACAATATAATGAATGAATTTTTATTATTCAAAAAGAAGCTTAAAAAATTTGTTCATTTCACACGTTTGTTTTTTGTTTTTCTTTAAGTCAATATGTTCATAATGATATATTCGAATTACATCGTTTCGATTGTTTATTCATTTCCTGCATTAATACAATTTTCATTTATTTGAATTTATATCACGCAATGTACATAAAATTGATTAAATAAATATATTTGTACTCATGCATCAACTTTCTATTAATTTATAAAATGAATTCTTTTAACATTGGGTTGGTAAGAAAGCTTTTTTTCAATATTTTTTAATATCAAGAATACAACTAGCTTCCAACAATGTATGCTCCATTACTATCTATGACTTTTTGCCAACATTCTAATAGGGAAAGAATTCCGTGTTCATAGAAGTCTTGCGTCTTTTGGCCAAAAAAGTTGAGGACGTCCATTTCCAGATCGTTTTGAATAAGATAGTTGTAGAACCGTAACCCATCCGAGCTCTAATAAATTTTCATGCGTTAATTTTGCAATATGGTGTCTGGCATTGACATGCATACAATGAATTCTATCCTACTTTTCCTGAAGTTTTGTTGCAACCCAGTTTAATTGTTGGCAATAGAGATCAACAGTGATAGTGCAATTAGTTGGAAGAAGATCCCAATGAATAATCCTTCTTACTTCTCACCAAACGCTCAGCATAATTTTCTTTTGGTTAAGGTCTTGAGGATGTTGCTACACTTCTTTTTCCAGCTCCCAGCCACTTTCGCTTGCGCGTGTGGTTAACATACAACATCTATTTTTCATCGCCGTCAATAAGATTGTAAAGCCATTAGTAATTACGATGATACGTCATTAATTTCATACAAGCATCAACGCTGTGTTGGAGCTGATGTAGTGATAAATTATGTGGCATCTAAACTCTATATTTTCATGTTTTGTATAATTCGTGCAGATGTGTTTACACTGTAATATGAGAGCACTCAAGACGCTCTGCTAAACATCGTGTAATCAATCTAGAATCTTTTCCCGATGAGCTCGTTTACGAGATCCATATTCACCTCTGGTGGTCTTCCAGTATGAGGTAAATCGTTGAGTTCGAAGTTATCGTTCTTGAACCGATTGAACCAACGTTGCGCTGTACGAATGGAGAGGGTATCCTTTCACCTACGTATGAAAATTAGCATTATAAAATGTTTTGTGCTATTTTCGAATAATAAATGTTAATAATTAGATAAAAACTACTGATTAAAACGTATAATTTACGAAATATCAATACTGCTTGAAGACAATCCAAAAATAGTGTCGTTATTATCCTATTTTCTGATAGAAAACTAAAATCAATTTTTTTACTAATAAACAAAAGAAAATATGTGTGTATTCAACATTCTTTCTTGTTACGCTGTTCTATTTCATGAATAAAATAAAAAAAAATAACAAAAAAAGAAAAAATATAAAATCATCTTTTAGTTTTTAACTTGAATAAGAGTTTAAAAAAAAAACGGTTTTTATTTTTTTGATTTATTAACAAGTTTACAAAAAAGAGAAGAGAGATGTTTTCACTGTTGAGTGAATGAAAGATGTGGCATTGGTGTAATATTTGTATTTGCGGAAAATGGTGTACTTTGTGGTGATAGTGAATAAATCTTTTTTTTATCTTTGAAAGCATTTCTAAAATAAGAAAATATTTCTTATTCCTTAGAACTTATTTATTAAAAGTTTTTGATTAAATTAACTGAAAATTTTCCGTATTTTTTCTTAATTGAACAGACGACACATATTTATTCTTTTATATAATGCTAAAATAGATTATACATGAGTCAGTAAATAATTCTAAAGTGTTTTGTTTTCTATTTAGCATCTGTGAATGATCGATTATTTAAATATTCTTTTATTATATTTTAATTCTTTTCTGTTAGATAATACTTATTGTTGTCACTACCTTCTATAATCGTAGACAATATAATAATGAAAAAAAAACAATAATGAACTATAGAGATTAAATTGAATGCCTACTAAAAATATCATATTTTTCTAATGTATGGAGGTTATTAAGAGTGATTCTTGGAATATTTTTTTATATATCCCTCTAGACAAAAATAGTTTTACTCTGTATTCCTCATTTATTATTACTATAAAAACACATTTATTTAAAGCCAATTACATATTTTGAAAGCCAGTGGAATTTTTTATCGCTCTGTATATTATTTTATATTCATTTATTGAAAAATAATTTTAACGCAACAAAGACATTTTTGTGTCCAGATTCTCAAAGACTTTATTTTCTCACTGTCATCAGAATTAGTCTTTTAAATTTTTTATCATTGTGAAATTATTATTCTAGAAAAGCAATTATATATCGTGATACAGCTTGAAATTCGCTATCAAACAGTGTATTTTCTTTTACATAATTTATTTCTTCCAAGTAATAATTAAAAAAAAGTGTAGATTTTTGGTACTTGCCGATTGAGAATGTTTTCATTAGACTCAAAATTTCTTTTCAAAAAATAAACAGAAGGACACAATGATAAAAAATTTAAAAGACTAGTTTTGATGACAGTGAGAAAATAAAGTCTTCGGGAATCTGGATATTAGGATGTCTTTATTGCGTTGAAATTATTTTTCAATAAATGAATGTAAGAAAATATACAGAACGATAGAAAACTCCATCGGGTTTCAGAATATGTAATTGGTTTTAAATAAATGAGGAATATAGAGTGAAACTATTTTTTCCAGGGGGATATTATAACAGTATATAGACAAAATTTTCAATTGTTTCGATTAACATTAATTGCTTTAAAAATCTACGATGAAATAGATTTGTATAAAACCTATAATTTTTTTTGTTTGATAAACTTTAATTCTTAGATTACTATTTTTGATACTACTTTTAACAAATTCATACATAAATAACAATAAGATTATGATAGATTTTTAAAGTAATGAATGTTATTAAATACTATTTCAATATATAAAAAGACTTATTTATTCTGATCTAATTGTTAATTATTGCTTTTCAACAATCAACAGAATTTTTTTTACAATTTATTTTTTAAAATCTTACATCGATTGAATTTGATTAATATCATTTGAATTAATACTTTCATTATTTTCATCATATGGTATTTTATAAATTTTTTTAATCTCTGCTCGTCTTATTTCTAATTGATCACGTGTAAGTTTAATTGATGTTGGTGGTGTTAAAATTGGTAATGTTATATTTGATATAATGGATTGATCAAGATAATTACTATTATTAAGTATAGTATTACGTAAACATGTTAAAATTTCTCCATCAGGTAATAATCGTCCATAGTTAGATTTATGTTCATGTGCACGTAAATATCGATAAACATTTATAATTCCTTCTTCAGTTTTACATTTTAATAATATACATATACGATTATTATCTCTATCATACTAGAAGAATATTGTTTTAGTTAAATAATAATATAAATAAAAAGATAAGAAAAACTTACAACAGTAGCATGTAAATGTTTATTTAAAACAAGTTGTTTAAATGTAAGACGAACTGTATCAGAAAATATCGGTTTAACTGCTTCGCTAAATATACATTCAACTGCCTAAAAAAAATTTTTTTTGTTTATTAAATAAAATACTTACGAGAGAATGTCCCTAAGTATTTATCATTTTGTAGGGCTCAGTGACGGCGTATTCAGGAGTAATGAGATTCCATACCTTCTGAAAAATCATCATAAGACTCTTAACTAAAGGCTTGAATCTTAATATTGTAAGGACAAAATATGATGTTGTTCGAGGCATTTTAGGGTTATCAAGTATGCTCTTTTATATGACCCGAATAACAATTTGTTTCGTCCTTACATTAGTAGAGTTAATTTTTTCTATAGCTCATAGAACATAATATTTTCTACCAAATAGCAAAAACATTCACCTTACTATTATAATGACAGACCACCATATGAAGGAGCATCCTTGATAATCCTAGAATTGGCTCGAACAACATCATATTTTGTCCTTACAATATTAAAATTCAAGTCTTCAGTTAAGAGTCTTATGATGATTTTTTGAGAAGGTATGGAACCTCATTATCCCTGAAGAGTTCACTATGGGGAGAAATCCTTTATATGCCGTCACTGAGCTCTACAAAATGATAGATACCTGATTCAAAACGGATAGAGAGTACTCAAAAGTAGTAGTGGTAGTATCTTATTTTTGTGTAAATTACTTTAAATGGAAATAGATAAAATTGTTCAGGTAACCATTTAAGTTGTGCAACATTAACATATAATGATGAGCCATAATCAACAAGTCTAACACGAGCACTTGGTTGAATATTTTTTAATGATTCATCACTTTTTGATACAATTAATGCTCGATGCCAAGATGATTCATAATTTAATGCAACTAATTGTCCAACATAAACTTGTTTAAGTGATTCATAACTTATAGCAAATAATGAAAGTATATCAATAAAATATCGAAATTTTCGTTCATTTTCAATAGATAATTCTCGTTCAACCCAAAATACACCATCACTTGTTAATATATCTTTAACTGTGCAATAAAATTTTGTACCTAAATTAAAATATATTAATTAATATATTATATAAAAAAATTTTGTTACCTTTTATAAATTGAAATGGTTCACCATCAAGTGTACATAAATCAGGTAAACGTTGTTCAATTAATGATTGAAGTTCTTCACTAATATCTTCATTTTCAATAAGATTTGATTGATTATTATTAAAAAAATTTTCTGCATCTTTTTTAGATAAATCATAATGTTGATTAATTAATTCTGGTTCATTTAATATATTTACAGTTTTACTTGTTATAAATTTTCGAGTTTTTTCATTAAATTTTGTTATTGATAAACAATCTTCACTAAAAAATTTTACATCACCAGCCATTTTTATTAATAATCATTTATATAGCAAAATTTATCTTTTTTTTTTTTGAAATAATATAAACGACATCTATAAATTTAATTTATATATATATATATTTTTAATTTCTATTAGAGGTTAAATACATCGCAACATATTTTATATTAAATAGAATCATGGCGAATAATAATAGAAATCATATGACTTCTGGTGAAAATAATAAAAATAATTCTTCAATTCAAACTTATGATATACGTAAATTTTTAAAAGAACATCAACTTTTATCCGAACTTATAGATGAAAATGGTATTTTATTTCAATGTGATGGTGAAGCACCTTCACCATCAAAAGATTATGGACAAATACAAATTAATTTAGATAAAGTAAATATAAGAAATTGCCGAACATCTTATTAACACACCGCTAATATTTTTACGTTTAAAAATAGTCCTCTATCTGATGCGAGATCGTAACAATCAAAACATTGAGTCTGACAAGCGATTTTTCGCATTATTTTCTGCAACTTAAAATTAAAAATGAGGAAATCTGATCACACTGACTGTTCTCATAATTTTGACCAGCACTATAATTCAGAATGAGGATGAACGCAGCCTCAATTATAGCGGGGAGATAACAAACAAGCATCAATTTGTTTATATTTTTTTTGTTTTGTAAGGTTATTATTCGTTGGTGGAAAATAACTCTTCGTAATATCGAAGGTTCAATTTATCCAGGTGAAATAAAAAATTCCTATGAAGATTTTTATAATGATGAAATTGCTCAACGTGAAATATGGCGTATATTTGGACAAAAAACTCTTGATTATTGTTTAAATATAGTTTGTGGTCAAATTGATTGGTTATCACGTTTACCATTAAATATTCAAATAAAAATATTTTCATATGTTAATCTTGATGATATACCACAATTATCATTAGTATCAAAATTATTTCGTCAAATATGTCGTCATAATGATCTCTGGAAATTATTTTATATAAGACAATATGGTTCTTATATATTAGAAAATAAAGATTTAATACATTTAGCTGAAAGACGTGGTTGGCGTCATGTATTTTTTACTAATAGATTAAAATTACAAATGGAATTACGTCGTGAAGCTCAATATGATGATAAACGAGAACGTCGAATGCATATACAACCAAGTCCACCAACAACACCACGACAACAACAAAAATCTATACGACGTCATTCATCTGCAATAAGAAAAGAATTTCCATCATTATCACCATTATCAAATCGTGAAGGTTCATCTCATTCAGATTTTAATGAAATAAATGATACACCAAGAACACTTTCACCATCTTTATCTATACGATCAAATACAGGAAGTATAACTTCAACATCATCATCGATTTATTAATTAATCTTTCTTCTTTTTTTTTGTTTTTCTTGCTTATGCTTCAGTGCAATTTTCTTTTTTTTCTTTTTGCTTATATAAAGTCAACAATATTGTAAAAATAAAAAATAAAATTTATATTATCATTTATTAATTTCATTTTTGCAAAAATTTTTTTTTTCGTAAAATGTATTGTAATAAAAATACTTATACAAGAAAAAAAAATTTAATTTTTACTAATAGATATATAATAATTAATATTTGCTTTACTGTTGATTGATTGTATAACATAATTTTGATGTAGTTTTAAATGAAACATTAAATTTTTTAATAAGTTCTTTTTTTAATTCAACTGTATCAGCATCATTATCATCAAAACAATTGTTATCAAGATGTAAACCACCATGAGGAATTTTGATATTAAAAATATTTGATGGTAATGTTTTTAATAAATTATCATCAAGATTTAAAAATGCAAGACTTTTAATATGATCTATTTTAGGTGAAACAGATCGAATTCGATTACTATCAAAATAAAAAAATGGTCCACGTCGTGCTTCATATCCTAATGTTTCAATATCACTTATTATTGTTAATTTATTTTTTGACATATATAAATCAGTTAAATTTGGTAAATTTCGAGGAAGATATTTAATTGAACAGGATCTTAGATCTAATGTTTCAAGTAAATAAAGACCATGAATTGGTTGTATTGAATGAAGATCTGGATTATTACTTAATGTTATTTGTTTTAATAATCGAAGATTACTAAGACTATCGGGTAAATTTTTTAATTGATTACCAGATAAAGATAAAATTCTTAATGAAGATAATTTACCAATTGCATATGGTAAATGTTTAAGACCAGCATTTGTTATTTCTAATGTTTCTAATTTTTTTAATTTACCAATTTGTTTTGGTAAATGAATAATTTTTGTATTAGAAATATGTAATTCTATTAATGATGATGCAAAATGTTGAATTTCAGATGGAATTCGATAATGACAAGGATGAAAACATGTATTTTGTACAGTTAATCTTTTTAAATATTTTAAACAAAAAAATTTAATTGGTATATTATTTTCATTAATAATTTTTATATAAATATTTCCATCTTTATCCATTGAACCATGTGTTTTCTGATTTTTATTTGTACGTGGATTAAGAGGAATATCAAATGTCATATTTCCAATAACATATTCATCATTTGGAAATACTGAACAATCAAAATATGAATAAGATTGAAAACGATTCTCTTTTTCTAAAAAAGACTTTTTATTGAATATAAATTTTGTTTTTTTAATTATTAAATTACTTAATTGGTTTTTATGATGATGTGCATTAACAAACCAATGAATTAATATAAAATAAACAAAGGAAATAGATCGTATCGATTTTTTCATTGTATTGGGGATACAGGGGAAAATCTAAAATATTTCATGTATATGTTATTAGTATACAATTAAATGATCTACGAATTTCTATTATTATTAAACTTGAATACTTTTATTTTTGAACGTTTTTACCTGAAGAAGTTATAAGATTTGCTAAAGGAAAAAAAATATGATGACAAATGACCTTAGAAATAAGTTTAAAACGTGAATACATTGCAATCTATTTGACAATATTTAACTATATACAAAAATATTTGATAAACATTTTATTTGGTAATAACCAAGTTCTTTATGTATCAATATTAAATAGAACGCAAACAATAAAAGAGTACATTATATTCACACGCATTTGGCAGCCTTTAGCAGTATGGCGAGTAGGTGTGCATGCGATTATCACTAAAGAAAATTTGAATCATATTTTGCGACATATAAAAAGGAAAGGAAAACGCTAAACTATTACAAGTGTACGTCATTCTTTTTTTTTTATTGATCTATCAATATTGATAAATCATGTGATTATGTCTTTGACATATTTTTAATATTTTTCTTTCCAACTATGATTTTATACTTAATACGCAAATAAATAATTAAAAAAGAAATCATTTATATTTTTCAATGATTTCTTCTTATAATCATATAACAAAAAATAAACACAATCAAAATATTTAGTTTAAATTTTATTTAATAATCAAATCATATACATTAGATGAATCATTTTACAGTTTCTTCAATGAAAATGTGCATTCATTAAATGATCATGTATCAAAGAAGAAACAATCGGTCATCTCATTATAATATCACAAAATATATGCTTAATGTTTGATTCTAAAATTGCAATATTTCTCTTTATTTTTTTACTTTCAGGGTATGTATAAGTATGTATTAAAAGTGAAGAGGGCATATAATATAATTTGTACTACTTCACGAAGCCTTTTTTTAATATACTCAATGTAATGTATGCATATCAAGGGCGCAAGATGATGTCATTTCTATTTATAGAGATAATTTTAAAAAGTAGCGACGTTTAAATAGAATTATATTAATATATGAAATTGATTTTAAAGATTTATTTAATCAATAAAATAATGATAATTAAGAAAATTTATCTGTAAAAAAAAGAAAATATTCGAATAAAAAATGTTAACAAATATAAGATAAATGGATTTGTAAAAGTGTAATCATTGGATCTTTTTTATCAAAACAACATAATCTTAAATTTGGATTTGTAATTTTAAATTTATTAATAACATCTTTTATTTTTTTAAGACTAAAACGATTATTTCGTATAGATAAATAAGAAAGTGTTTTAATTTCATAGATATTGAATGGTAAATACCATAATTCATTATAATTAAGTTGAAGTATATTAAGATTCTTAACTTGATCAATCTGATATGGAATAAAATCAATCTTATTCATATGAAAATCAAATTCTTTTCGATCATTTGTTCCATCACCTAATGTTGGAATACCCATAAGATCTTTTAATTTATTATGTGACATATATAAATCTGTTAATTTCGATATATTCAATGGAAGTTTTTCTATTGAACAATGTTTTGCATTTAAAATTTGAAGAGAAGGTAAATTATTAAGTGATTGAATTGAACGAAGATGGAAATTATTGTTTAATGTTATTTGTAATAACAATGAAAGTTGATTAATAGTTGATGGTAATGATGTTAAATTATTATTTGATAAATCTAATATTTCTAATGAAAATAAATTACTAATAAAATCTGGAACAATTGTAAGATTTGTATTTGATAAATCTAATGTTTGAATATGTTTTAATTTACTTATCCATTCTGGTAAATGATCAATCATAGTTTTAGTAATACTTAATTCAATTAAAGAATGTGTAAATTGATTGAGTTCATCAGGAAGTTCGAAATCCAAATTATCAATTGGTGTATTTTGTATATGTAATTCTTTTAAATGTTGTAAACAAAATATTGAAGATGGAACAAATTGTTGATTGATAATTTTTAAATAACAAATATTTCCATGTTTATTTGTTTTAGCATATGTTAATGTCATATTAATTTGACGATCTGGTGGATCAGGTGTCACATGAAATGGAAATGATCGAATGATATCAATATCATTTTTGTATTCATCGTTTTCTATATTACATATTGGTATATCATTTATTTTATTTTGAACGTATAAGGGAAGAAAAGCAATGATCACAATAAGTGATAACTTCATATTTCTGATTAGAAATGATGTTTATTCTTATTTTTGTTATGTTATTTATATTAAAAAAAACGGTATGAGGGAGAATTGAAATAAATACATAATGGCGATAAAGATAAAGTGATTTTTTTTCTATGCGTCAACACCAGACGACAAATATAAAAAAAAAAAAACTAAAAGGTATTCGATTTTTTTTATCGTTCCTGTTTGTAAACATTAGTTTTAATATATTGATTTTTTCAAACATTAAGGTAAATGATGAAAATGTAATTATGTAATCATATAGCAAAGTCATACTGCGCAATTCTTGACGATGTTTGAATTGTATCAGAGTACATATTTTTGAAAAGTATAAATATTGAAAAACAAAGAAAATATAATTTTTATTGGAGTTATTGAAAAAATATCTCATTAGTCAAAATACATATTACGTAATATGTTGTTCTTTTTATTTTATATTTATTTTGTGAAGCTTAGTGAATAGTAGTATAATAAAAGGGAAAAAGTACAACATGTGATAGATTAAAAGCAGTTCTTTATGTATATCATCCAATAAATATTTGTTCAGAGATTTTTGTCATAGAGTAATCAAAGAAAGAAAAATGTGTTTCTTATCATTCTTTCTCTAAATGCAGTACATAACTGACAGAATCTTTTTTTTTTCTTGTACTCTTTCTTTATTCAGGTTTAAAAGGTATAACTAGAAAAATATAATATCTAATATGTCATAACACACGGAGACCTGTTATGTATCTTTTATCAATGTTCTACATGCTGTAACAATGAACGATTTTTAATAAGTATTAGGAATGATGTCCAATCATTGTCAGATAAATATCGACCCATAAGATGTACTGTAAAAAGCACTATGATTTTCCAAGAATTATTATAGAAAAATGAAATTTGATTTAAAAAAATTTTAGGACAATTCATTCACAATGTAAGACTGTGATTGAATAGAAGTTTATCGACCTTATTAGATGGTCTTGTTTTATACTATGTATAATATATTTTTATATAAACATGACAGTTTTTAATTGTGAAAAATATTTGAAAAAATATTAATCAATTACTCATAATCTGTTTCTCATGATCTATAGGAAGAGCAGGATAAGGGTGGAGAACAAATTTTTACCCTTATATATTTTAACATTTTTTTTCGAGTATGTCTTATAAGAGTTGTGTTTTTTTTCAATATAGTCATTTAAAATGTAAAATACAGTTGTTTAATCTGCCTCATCCTCATCTGAAATTATTTTGTTTCTAATAACTTCTGTTAACAATTTGATTGATCAATGACCTTAAAAATAAGTTCAAAAGGTGAATATGTCACACTTTGTTCGACAATATTTACATATCGATAAAAATATATCCGTTTTTCTCTGAAAAAATCATTTGATAAATATTTTATTTGGTAATAATCAACTTTATGTATCAATATTGAAGCGAACGCAAATAATAGTAGGAACCAATTATTTACACGCCTTCAATAGGCTTCAGAAACATGAAAAAAAAATGAATGCATGTAATCATCATTATTGAAAACAACCGTCATGATTTACTACGTATAAAAAAGGAAAAAGACAGAATTATTAAGGATATACGTCATTCATTTTCTTGATCTATCAATATTGGTAAATCATGTGATTATACCTTTGACATATTTTTCTTTTTGATATGACTATTTTTCTATTGTGGGTGGAATGAAAAGCAATATTTTTACGATATAAACATAGTGTTCAAAATGAACATTAAAAAGTTAACTAAAGCATCTATTTTCCATCCTATAATTGTCTCTGTTGAAATGTTAATTGCATAGAACTAGAGAGAAAGATTTAACAAAATAGTACTCAAGTCGATTAGAAATAAAAATTTTAATATATATTTTGTAGAATGCGTATTTAAAAATATGAGTGCTAGTTTTAAGGTGAAGTTTTCCTGTGTCTTCTCTCCCTCCCCCACACCTTGCAAACAGTTGCCCTTGAATACGACCAGGCTCGAGATAGAAACTGGTTGACGGAGTTTGCAATCGTTCTATCTCATCTAAAGCTTTGTTGCAAACGTAAATCTATGAAACTAGAGTAATAATAGTTAAAAAGAATTACAGTAATAGATTCTCGCTCATATGAATATGTCAGTTTTGTATATCACACAAACCATTTCGTAGAGAATTTTAAGGCAGACAAGAATATGTGTACCTTGCGTTTTTGTTAAAACCCTTTTCTCCGGTTGAAAAATTGAAAAAACTCGAAAGGTGTTGAAAACAGAAAATTTGACAACTTTTTATAGATTTCTCTTTTTTAAAAATATGTTACAAGATAGAATCTTCTAACTTAGTTTTTCTGATAGATCATAGAAAGCCGAATAAGAAACTGATTTTAAACTATTTTTAGAAGAACGCATTAATTCAGAAAATAATTTCTCAAGATTCATACTCAAGAAGAGGAACGTTGATTTTACTGAGGATACTTCTAAATCCACTAGGTGATTTTTGTACATCTTATATAATCACTATTCATCTAATATCATAATATTACATTTTTGATAAGCATTAGTTTTGTTGAAAATTAATTAGTTATAGCATTAGATCATAACGAATGAAGCACTTTTGGATTTCATTGTATCATCATTTTACTAAAAAAACAGGATATATCTCAACATGTAGTACGAAAAACTCTATTATTATAAAGAATCGCTTGTTTTATAATTGCACTTTTTGTTTTGAAAATGAACAGAACTCTAAACGATAAAATTCCGACGTTGCGGAAATGAGGTCATTTTTAATAAAAGACGAATTTCTATCTTTTCTTTTTATAATTCTTCTTTGTAAATTATAACACTTGTCACACTACATCTTGTGAGATATTTTGTTTTTTTTTATAAAACGTACATAGAACAATAAAGCATCATTTTCTCTACCACGTTAAAAAAAAATTTTTTAAAGCTATTTGGAAGTAAATTAAGTGTTAATTCCACTACTACTTTTAGATGCATTAGTTATTTTTTTAATTTAACGGTGTATGTAAAACAACACAAAATATATGCTCAATATTTAATTCTTAAATGTAATTTCTACGTTATATGAAATCATTGAAAAAAAAACGTGTTTAATTGTAAAATTTTATGTAACAAGAAGCAATGTGACTTGCATCTGATTTGTTTTTTTAGAAAAGAAAAGGCCACACCTTTCAAGAGAAAAAAATAGAACGATAAACGAATATTGTACTTTTCGTTCTTATCGTTGACAATAATATGCGTAACCTTGAAACGATAATGACGATGCAATATGAAAATTTTTCTTCTAGAAATATCGTTTAATGACATCACTGGGAAAAATTATAATTAAAATATAATGTTACTAAACATAAAATGAACAATTATTATTTATTTAATCAATAAAATAATGACAATTAAGAAAATTTATCCTATGAAAAAGAAAATTTTAAAAAAAAAATATGTTAACAAGCAAAAAATGAGTTTTGTAAACGTGAACGTTTAGTTTTTGGATCTTTTTTATCAAAACAACATAATGTAAAATTTGAATTTGTAAATATAAACGCAGTTATAATATCCATTAGGTTTCCATATCTAAAACGATTATTTCGTATGGATAAATAAGAAAGTGTTTTAATTTCATAGATATTCGGTGGTAGATATTGTAATTCATTATAATTAAGTTGAAGTATATTAAGATTCTTAACTTGATCAATTTGATATGGAATAAAATCAATTTTATTCATATGAAAATCAAATTCTTTCGGATCATTTGTTCCATAACCTAATGTTGGAATACCTATAAGATCTTTTAATTTATTATATGCCATATTTATAACTTTTAATTTTGATATATTCAATGGAAGTTTTTCTATTGAACAATGTTTTGCATTTAAAATTTGAAGAGAAGGTAGATTATTAAGTGATTGAATTGAACGAAGATGGAAATTATTATTTAATGTTATTTGTAATAATAATGAAAGTTGATTAATAGTTGATGGTAATGATGTTAAATTATTATTTGATAAATCTAATATTTTTAATGAAAATAAATTACCAATAAAATCTGGAAGAACTGTAAGATTTGTATTTGATAAATCTAATGTTTGAATATATTTTAATTTACTTATCCATTTTGGTAAATGATCAATCATAGTTTTAGTAATACTTAATTCAGTTAAAGAATTTCTGAATTGATTGAGTTTATCAGGAAATTCAAAATCCAAATTATCAATTGGTGTATTTTGTATATGTAATTCTTTTAAATGTTGTAAACAAAATATTGAAGATGGAACAAATTGTTGATTGACAATTTTTAAATAATAAATATTTCCATGTTTATTTGTTTTAGCATATGTTAATGTCATATTAATTTCATCACCTGGTGGATCAAGTGTCACATAAAATGGAAATGATCGAATGATATCGATATCATTTTTGTATTCATCCTTTTCTATATTACATATTGGTATATCATTTATTTTATTTTGAACGTAGAAAGGAAGAAAAGCAATGATCACAATAAGTGATAACTTCATATTTGCCATGAGAAATGGTGTTTATTCTTATTTTTGTTATGTTATTTATACTAAAAGAATACGGTAAAGTGATGACACAGTGATGATTAATATAATGTATTTTTGTTAAGAAGGAACGACAAATATTAAAAAAACAAAGGTATTGGAATTTTCTGTCAAATTGTCGTTGGAAAAAACTACGCTTACGAAATTCTGAAATAAATTTTTTCTTTAAATACTAAAATAAATGATTACAATATCATTGTGTAATTTTATGTAAATGATCATTAGTAATGTTTACAATATATTCAAATAAGAAATTTATTGTTTTTCTTATACATAGAAATAATAAGAAACAAAATATGAATTATTTATAACTGGACTATGATATAATGACTAATGACAATATTATCATTTAAATAAATAGATAATATTTTAAAAATAGAAATACATAACATTGGTCAAAGTACATTTTATATCAGTTGCTGTTTTATCATCAGAAATAAATGATGTAATCATTTGTTTTTCGTGGGACGTGATAATATAGTTTAATAATACGAAGGACAAAGGTAATACATGATAGATAAAAAAAAAATACATCATATATATTTTATCGAATAAGTATTGATTTAGATATGTCGCGACTTGTCACAAAATAATGAAAGAAAGACAAACGTTCTTTTCATCTTTTTCTACGACATAATAAACGTAACTGAAAAGGTATAAAATACAAATGCATTCAAAAACTCGACTTCTCAATAGTCATTTTGACTCATAAATGTTATTAAAAAAAATAATGCTCTCTGTTCATAAACTCTTAATACAATAGGAAAGGATAAGAAGTGATTGATTGTATTGAATATACAATAAATAAACTAGATTATGTATAGTAACCTTTTTTTTTCTGTCAATGTTCAAGCGAATCATTGAATCGTATTAAATATCAAATGTATTATGATGGATTTTAAGTTATGAATCATACTTTATGCATTTAATATATCAATCCATAGAAAAAAACAAGTATGAGTAACTTGAGCTATTTCGCTGTTAATAATAGTTTTTTTTTGTCAGAACATAAGTAGATATTATATTAATTTAAGATGCATTATTTAATTATCTTTATTTTAATTCAATAATATGCGTTTATATATCTTTAGATTTATATTGGATTGAAAAAAAGGTTATTTTATTTTTATGTTTTTCATAAATAAACAAAAGCAATACCAGAAGTTACCGTTACTAAAAGAAAAATATTAAATAATTGATTTATAAATTTTTGAATTTTATTTAGTTTTGTAATCTAATGTTTCAATACCATTAAGTCTTGTTAAATTATTCTTAAACATATCTAAATTAACTAATTTAGATATATTACTAGGAAGATTTTTACTTTGACAATTTCTTGTATCTAACATATAAAGAGAACGAAGACTATTAAGTGGTTCTACTGAATATTTTTATTATCAACTTGTATTAAATTTATTCTTTTTTTGTTTTTGATTGATTAAATATTTTATTTCAAATATAAAAAAGAATAGAATATGACACTTATTTAGATAATTATGTAAATAGCAAATATTCTAGAATATTCTTTCTGTGTAGGAGTATTCATGAAACATGATAATAATAATGCTTAGTAAATGATTCATATAGTTCATAGAGTATAGCTTAATTTTATTCACGAAATAATATCAATGTAGGCCTCTGTGAAAAAAAAAATTAACTATTCTGTTTTTATTTCTCATTCAATCATCTACGTGAATCATTCATATATATAGAACTAATAGAAAGAACAAAAAACACGGAAGTAGAAAAAAAGAAAAATATCTTTCGTGCACAATTACAAATATAATATGAAGAGTATTACGCATTATACTGTGACTAATGTTTATTCACATGCATGAAAACGTGATCTGCGTATGTTTAAAACATTCAATAGGGCCAAATATTGTTGACGAATATACAATCGAAAATCAACTATTTTATTTAATGGATGATGCAATACTTTTTTCGATTGGTTTTTGTTTTTGCTAATAATATTTAAATATGTTAGTGATGTAATGTTTAAATTACAATTATAGATCTTTTAGAAATGAATGGTACTCTCTTTAAACATCTAAGCTTGTTTCATAATTTTATTTTTGCATAGTCACAAAGATTTGTGTAGTAGTAGTTTAATAATAGATATTATCGTTTGAATAGAGCACGATTCAAAAAAAAAAAAAACTCTATCAAGTACAATAAGAGAAAACAATCTACAAATTTAAATTTGAAATAAACGTCTGAATTTTTTGTGTTTTAATTATTATCATAAAATAATAATGAAGTATATTTTTAGTAAATCTTCATAATCAACTGTATTGATCAAATAAATAATATTAACAACGATTATTTTATTCTTTCAATAGATATAATTTTCAAGATAACAATATCGATTACGTAGTCTTTTTCTTTAGCATACCATCTTTTCAATCAGAAACATATGAAGTTCTATTTGTGAACATGATTACTTAAGAGCTATTCTTGCATGGTGAAGATTTACAATCATAAAAATGAAGAAGAATCTTTTGAAAATCGACAATGCACTATTGACAGATTATGAAACATGTTGCACGCTTTGAAATTACATTTTTGATGAACAATATAAACTCTATTTTTTCATTTGATAAATGTCTAAAAATAGATATTTTTGTTAATTCCGCTAAAAAATTTTAGTCCTGGAACGTGTTATAATTCAGTTCGTTATGAAAGTAAAACTGACATATTCAAACGATAGAATAATCTTTGTACTACTGGCAGATTAGAAAAAAAAACATAAATTTTTATCATGATAACTTGAAATTTTGAATTCGCAAAGTTTCTTCTTTAAAACGACAAGAAAAGACGAAATTCTGTAGCCAATAGTATTTACAGTTCTTTATTCAATGTAGTCATGCTTGTTAAAACAATGAACGGATATTCTGAAAGTATATGAAAAACTGAACGATTTTTGTAGTGTTTATTTATATATCTATCATTCCATTCTTTAGTAAAATAGATAACTCTCATTCCACTTTAAAAAAAATTTCCATTAGTAATAGATTTATTAGTCTCCATTTATAATTGAATTTTCATTGTGTAGAAATTGCTTTCAAAAAGTATATGTACGTTCAACGATGAGAATAGAAGAAAATACAAGGCAAATTTATGTTTTAAGTAGATGTTCTCTATTGTTTCAATATTTATTTCTTTTTCCTTTGTCTACTCATCAATTGATGATCAGTGGAACTTAGTGAAACTAAGAAAACCTTGCAAGAGCTCGTGTGTATGTTTTGTCAAAATAGAGATATAACTGTTTTCAGTGAGTTTTGAGCCTCTGAATCAATTATTCATAAAAAAACTCAATTGAAATAGTTACATTTGATATTCTAAAAAATTTTGCCTCAAATAAATATATTTTTCTTGAGATATCAAATATTTGCAACAACTTCATTCTATAGCTTGTTTTGTAAAATATAAGAGTCTTTGGGTAATTCATGTCCTAAAAAAAGATATCTGTTGTAGTTGAGATTTTGCGATATTGAAATGATTATGCAAATATCGCAATTGAGTTTTCTATAAATGACTGATCCAAAAGCTCAAAACGTGTACATGAACACTTATAGAATTTTTTCAATTTCATTGAGTCCTACACGAGGCCAAAATATCGGATCGAACAGCATCTAATAGTTCGATATGTTCCTGCATTAGTCTTTTCCTTTTTTTTTTCTCTCTTTTAACTTTTCAATCGAAGCAGTTCTGATTTTCCTTTTCATTATTCATAAATTCAAACAAGATTATTGAACATTGACTGATGTTATAGGTTTTCTTTCTGACTCCGATTATTTATTTATTTTAAACATTTTGTAATAGTATCAGTTTCTTCGAAGTAGATGAATATATGTCAAGTGATACATATACATAGGTCTTGACCGTTAAAAGAAGTCTTCTATTTTTTTCTTTTTTTCTTTCGTGTCAGTATCATAGAAAGATAAGGGAATAACTGTTTTTAATGAATTGCACTTTGCGCATCTTAAGTATTTATATTAACAAAACTTTTCTTTCTATTGGTTATTTTTTCGTTTTTCTTTTATTACTTACCTTTCGAAGTAATGATAAAAATATATCGAATAGAAACATAGAGGCTTGCAAGGTTTCATTGAGATAAGAATATAATAGATGAAAAGATAAAATAAACAATGATTATTACCTTTTTTTATCATAAAAAAAGAAAAAAGAAAGTAAGTAACTATTGTCGAGATCAAACTTCAATAGAAATGAGATTAAGACAAATATTTCGAGGACAATGATAGTTATCGATTTTCGATTTTTAATAATGAGAAAAAAAGATATCGAATGATCTTTTTCTTTGATATTGTATAAGACGAAATCATTGTACGAATGATTAACTATTTTGATGACAAGTAAGTAAATAGACATTTTCAGCTGCCGTACCCTTTTATCTAGTGAGGGAACATCGCTATTAGTCACTATTCAACCCTATATTTTGCCTACCAGTAAGAGTCAGTAGAACTAAAAATCTATTCGGACTCGTGTCCATGCTTTGTCAAATTAGAATTATAACCGTTTTAGTGAGTTTTCAACCTTTAGGACAGCTTTTCATGGAAACCTCAATTACGATAGTTACATCTGAAATTTCGCTCATAGATAGGACTCACAACCACCGTACATATCCTGGAAACGTCAACTCAAACAAATGTGTTTTTTTGAAATATTAAATACCTAAGGAATTCTTATATCAAGAAACATACTTGTTTGAGATGACGCTTTTTAAGATATTCTAGTGGTAGTGAAACATTTCTGTAAAAAAACATCAGATGTAAATATGGTAATTGAATTTTCTATGAACACAAACTATTATAAGGATTTCTTTGTTTCATTGATTCTTGCTCATAGCTAAAATCTAGGATCAAACGGCATCTAACAGTTGAATGTTTTGTGAAGATGATTATTTTCAAAATGGTTTCATCTTACAATATCGAAGAACATCTCTTTTATTTCTTCAAAACTGCAGATTATTAGCTATTACTGTTCGTCCAAGTTTCTTCTTCTTACTTCAATCTAATTTTATTATTGACAATAATGCCAATACAATTTCTTTGATAGATATTTTTTTGATAAAATTTTAGATAGAAAGAATATTTTCTAGTCATGGACAATAACAAAAAAGAAACAAAAATCGATCAAAATAAATCATCAAGAGCCTTATTAAATATTGAAGATTATCATCAACGAGCAAAACAAAAATTATCTTCAATGATCTATGATTATTATAGTACTGGTTCAGATGATCATCTTACATTGATTGATAACCAACAATCATTCCGTCAAATAAAATTACGTCCAAAAGTACTTGTTGATGTGTCATCACATTCAGTTGAAAATTCAATAAATTGTTCAACACAAATATTAAATTCTTCAACAAAACTTTCATTTCCATGTATTATTGCACCAACAGCATTTCATCGTCTAGCTAATAATGAATATGGAGAATTAGCAACTGTTCGAGCAGCTGTTGCATCTTCAACAATAATGTGTGTTAGTACACTTGCATCAACACGCATGGAATTTATTGCTAATGAACATCAAAAATATATTAAAGAAAAATATCCTCAAAGTTATTCACAATTATGGTATCAATTATATGTTTTTAAAAATCGAAAATATTCACAAAGTTTAATTCAGCGAGCTGAAAAATGTGGTTATAAAGCTTTAGTTATTACTGTTGATTCATGTGAAATTGGTAATAGAGAATCTGATATTCATAATAAATTTTTATTACCTGATGGAATTCAAGCTGAAAATCTATTAGATGATAATAATAAATTAATTAAAGATCATCGTAAGGTATCATCGGATCAATCATTATCATGGAAAGATATTGATTGGCTGCGATCAATTACCTCATTACCTCTTATTCTTAAAGGAATTTTACATCCAGATGATGCTTTAGAAGCTGTTAAACATGGAATAGAAGGAATAGTTATATCTAATCATGGTGGAAGACAGTTAGATACAAGTCAAAGTACAATTGATGCACTAATGGATATTACCAAAGCTATTCATAGTGGAAATCATCGAATTGATGTTTATGTTGATGGTGGTATAAGAAGAGGAACAGATATTCTTAAAGCAGTAGCATTAGGTGCAAAAGCAGTTCTTGTTGGACGACCAATTTTATGGGGTTTAGCTGTTGATGGAGAAGAAGGTGTCAAAAATGTCATAGAAATATTAAAAAAAGAATTTCGTTTAGCTATGATGTTATGTGGATGTGTAACTATTGAAGATATTAGAAAAAATAATCTTTTAGTTATGGATAAGAATTACATTAGAGCAAAATTATAAGATAGTAAAATAAAAATTACTATGGTTGAAATAAGTAAATGTATCACTAAATATTATTGTTTTATTAATGTTTCAGAAATAAAAATCTATATATATTGCTTGGTTTTCAACACGTTTGAATTTTCTTTAAGAAGGTATTAGTTTGCATCAATCAGTAACTTTTGTAAGAATTTTTAAGGATTATAACTTTCAAAAGAAATAAGGCAGAGAGCTGCGGATTGCGACATTGGAAAGAGACTTATTCGATGCATTGATTCATATGAAATTATTGAGATTTATTTTATAAATAATTAGTGCTTCATGATCATCTTAACAGCTTCAATTAATTTCAGTTATTGCTTTTAATCAAAAACTTTCCAGATCATTATATGCTTACATACATGAAACAAAAGAATATTAGATAATGGGAAGATTCGATGGTTTTCCTTTATTGGATGCCACATGAGTATGATAGCAAATAAAATCAGACAAAGCATAAATAAGACATTCTCTATGGTTACCATAGAGTCACGAAATAATAAAAAATAATTGAAAATATCTGACTGATTCTAATAAAAATCTATTCAAATATTTTCAATATTCATCAATCATCGAATGTTTTCATGTCTTTCAAGGTAAAAAAATTCTCAACATGTTATGCTCAATTGAATAAAATAAAAATGTCTGCTTTATTAACATTTATAAATAAGAATAAATCTAAACACAACTTTATCATGAAATCAACTACAAAATATAATTATATCAACTTAATCATATAGCCTACGTTCAAAGAAAAACAAATTCTTTTTAAAGTTGAAAATCCAAAGCTTGTATATATGAATATGTAAACGCTTAAAACGGCAGAAAAGACTACAGAAATAAATCCTGCAACCCATTATGCGAATTACAAAGACATTTAAAGGATAACCAACATAGCGATGAATCAAAATAATAATGATTATTCCCTCGACTGCAAAGAGAAACATAGGAAAAAAAATAGTTTGTTTGTGAGTTTGTGTCAGGGTTAAAGGTAAAAAAACCATCAATGTTCAGAAACATGTTCCTTCTTTGAAACAGCAATAACTCGGAGGAAACACGAGGATTTCTTAGACAATATCGGGCAACTCATTGAACTCTCTCAATTTGTTCGGCGAACCGTAATGTTTTGTTGCTAAGTTATAGTGGAGAAAACGGAGTATTCTTTGAAAAATTGAGATTGGAGACATTAAATTTAAATAAACTAAAGAATTATAATATCTTGATCTTTTCATTGTTTCCAGATTAGGTTGGAAAATAAATTCTTAAATATATGCTGAAAATCTTGAAAAAATTAATATGAAATAATTCTGTTTGAGTTTTTGGAAAGACATCTCTGATACTAAGAAGAGCGTTATTCTCCTCGTATTTTCTCCCATTTTGCGCTTGATTACATTCAGTATATCATCTTTTTCCTAACCGTCAATAGTCTGTATCTAGTCATTGTCATTACACATGTCTTAAACCTATTTGATTTTATATGGATATAAAAGATTTAGGTTTTGCTTATTTATTTAATGAGTTACCTATTGAGAACAGATGCTATCCTTGTAATTACTTTAAGTTATTTGAATTACAAGGTTATATTAATGAAACGAGCAAATCTCAATTCGCTGAAATAGAGAAACCAGATAAACTATATATAGAAACGCAAGTGTGCTTTTCTCGATAGTTCTAATGTTCTTTCTCTCTTGTACAAAACTATGCATGTAATTCTTGGTACTTATAATATAACCAGCTTTTAATAAAAGAATATGTCTTATCCCAAATTATATTACAATAAAGAGTGATAGTAGTTGTTTTTGGAATGTTGCGAGTTAAGCAAAGAGATATGTATTGCTTATGCTTATTTCTAAACAGCTGCTTCATCAATTCATCCAACAGCGACATATGCAAAAAGTACTCTTGTATCTTCCACAGTCGAGGGTTAAGTGAGTCGAAGTGACGAACGTTATTTGTTATGACTAAACCAGATAAAAAACGTATTTATGAAGTTTCAACTATGAAAAATGAGGATCGTCTAAATCGTTTGTTATTAAGATTACTAAAAGGAGGTTGTACTACTAATGAAGAATGTGAACTAGCTAAACCAATAGGTTTGAGACCAGCTCATTTCTATGATTTACCTAAAATACATAAACATGACGACAATTATCCATTACATCAAATTATGTCTGCTATTAAAACAGTTGACTATGGTTTAAGAAAGAAGCTTAAAATCATTTATCACATCTACAGATCAGCCCATATATTATTAAAGATTCATTTGATTTTTTTTACGAAAATTTTTAAAAAAATCAGAAAATGTGAATAAGATGCTGGTATCATTCGATGTAACAAGTCTTTTTACCGATGTTCCACTTACATATACTATTGATTTTACTCTTGATCAAATGTATCCAATATGGTTAAAACACTGTATAAAATGTAACTAGAGAATTGATTTTAAGACTCGACTTGAAACTGCCACATCTGATACATATTTTATCTTTAATAATAATATGTATGTTCAAGTTAATGGTGTTGCTATGAGTGCTCCTTGAGCTCCGGTGATTGTTGATACATTTATGACTCATTCAGAAACATCATTGATGGATGACCTAATTAAAATAGGTGCATGTGAATGGTATCGATATGTTGATGATACATTTATTTTTATTAATTCCGAAACCGATGTTGATAAAATATTAGCCATTCTCAATAATTTTCATCCGTCAATTAAATTTACTCGTAAAATTGAAGCCAATGATAAATAGGAATTCCTCGATATTGAAGTAATTAGATCATATAAAGTATAATATTTCGAGATGACAATCTATCGTAAATCAACGGTCACTAGTCTATTATATGTTCAACTTAAAACATTATTAGGTGATGAACTTAATAAAATACGAACAATAGGTTTAAAAAATGGTTATCCACCAGGTTTTATTGATACTATTATTGGTATTAAATTAAGTCAATATCATCAAAATGTTACTAAAAAGTTGAATGAACCATTAATTGGATATGATAAACAGAAAATGTATGTCGAATTACCATTTTTCTTTAAATTTCAACATTAGAATTGAAGAAAAAGATTATACAGCCTGATCTCAACATCATTCTATTGAACAAACCAACATCTTCAACATAGGCATTTTTTTCAAATCAAGGATCCAATTGCTAAGCATATGAAGTTCGATGTAGTATATTACATTGAATGTAATGACTGTGGAGGTTCATATATTGACAAGAAGGAACAACAAGCTGCACGAAGACTGTATGAACATAGTGCACTAAAAACAACTTTTCAACAACATCATGTAAGTGATGATCTTTCAAATGACAATACTATAGAACAAAAAAGATTAGCATGAATAAATAACAGAACAGCATCAGCAATATTAATAGCAAACGAACATAATAAGACTTATTTCTCATCTATTACACAACATAAACCTGAAACCGGTCGTCACACGAATTGGAGTAATTTTCAATTAATAGCTGAAGATGATCAGAGCTTATGAACCAAAGCTCAACAAAACCACTCATCCAGTACCATTAATAATATTTCTTGATAGTTTACGAAGAGTTCTGTCACCTAACTATGACCACTAATTCAACTTTAAATTGTATCTTGGTGTATATATGCGTCTTCTTTTTTTCTTCATATACATTTCATCCGATTTGCAATGTTCAGTGTACAGTTTTAAGATCTTAATAAATCTTGATAATGATGAGAGAGATCATCGAAACGTTGAATAATTGTGTTTTATTCAGAAACTTCGAAAATCTTACACAGAGCCGCTGTCATACTTTCATTTATTGTGTCCGACACTCAGCGAAAACATCGGATCGAACACTATCTAATAGTTGAATATGTTCCTTCATTGCTCTTTTCTTTTTTTTTCTCTATTTTAACTTTTCAATCGAAGCAGTTGTGGTTTTTCCTTTCCACTATTCATAAGTTCAAACAAGATTATTCAATGTTGACTGATGTTATAGGTTTTCTCTCTGAGTCCCATTATTTATTTCTTTTAAACATTTTGTAATAGTATCAGCTTCTTCGAAGTAGATGAATATATGTCAAGTGACACATATACATAGATCTTGTCCTTCAAAAGAAGTCTTCTATTTTCTTTTTTTCGTGTCAGTATTACAACAAGATAAGGAAATAACTGTTTTTTGTACATTACACGTTTGTGCATCTTGAGTATTTATACTAAGAAAACTTTTCTTTCTATTCGTTATTTTTTCGTTTTTCTTTTATTACTTACCTTTTCAAAATAATGATAAAAATCTATTGAATAGAAACATAGAGGCTTGCAAGGTTTCATTGAGATAAGAATATAATAGATGAAAAGACAAAATAAACAATGATTATTACCTTTTTCTTATCATAAAAAAAGAAAGAGAATGTAAGTAACTATTGTCGAGATCAAACTTCAATAGAAATGGGAGTAATACAAATATTTCGAGGACAATAATAGTTATCGATTTTCGATTTTGAATGATGAGAAAAGAAGATATCGAATGATCTTTTTCTTTGATATTGTATAAGACGAAATCATTCTACGAATGATTAACCATTTTGATGGCAAGTAAGAAAATTTGCTTAGAAATCAACATAAACTGTATTATTCGAACAAGTAAATACATGATTTCAGCTGTTAACTATTCTTATTGTCGAAAGTTTTTTCTTCTTACTTCAATTTAATTTTAATATTGACAATAATGTCAAAACAATTTCTTTGATAGTTTTTTTTGGTAAAATTTCAGAGTGAAAGAATATTTTCTAATTATGGAAAATAACAAAAAAGAAACAAAAATCGATCAAAATAAATCATCAAGAGTTTTATTAAATATTGAAGATTATCATCAACGAGCAAAACAAAAATTATCTTCAATGATCTATGATTATTATAGTACTGGTTCAGATGATCAACTTACATTGATCGATAATCAACAATCATTTCGTCAAATAAAATTACGTCCAAAAGTGCTTATTGATGTTTCATCACATTCAGTTGAAAATTCGATAAATTGTTCAACACAAATATTAAATTCTTCAACAAAACTTTCATTTCCATGTATTATTGCACCAACAGCATTTCATCGTTTAGCTAATAATGAATATGGAGAATTAGCAACTGTTCGAGCAGCTGTTGCATCTTCAACAATAATGTGTGTTAGTACACTTGCATCAACACGCATGGAATTTATTGCTAATGAACATCAAAAATATATTAAAGAAAAATATCCTCAAAGTTATTCACAATTATGGTATCAATTATATGTTTTTAAAAATCGAAAATATTCACAAAGTTTAATTCAGCGAGCTGAAAAATGTGGTTATAAAGCTTTAGTTATTACTGTTGATTCATGTGAAATTGGTAATAGAGAATCTGATATTCATAATAAATTTTTATTACCTGATGGAATTCAAGCTGAAAATCTTATTGATGATAATAATGAATTTGTTAAGGATCGTCGTAAAGTAGCAAGGGATCAATCATTATCATGGAAAGATATTGATTGGCTGCGATCAATTACCTCATTACCTCTTATTCTTAAAGGAATTTTACATCCAGATGATGCTTTAGAAGCTGTTAAACATGGTATAGAAGGAATAATTGTATCAAATCATGGTGGAAGACAGTTAGATACAAGTCAAAGTACAATTGATGCACTAATGGATATTACCAAAGCTATTCATAGTGGAAATCATCGAATTGATGTTTATGTTGATGGTGGTATAAGAAGAGGAACAGATATTCTTAAAGCAATAGCATTAGGTGCAAAAGCAGTTCTTGTTGGACGACCAATTTTATGGGGTTTAGCTGTTGATGGAGAAGAAGGTATCAAAAGTGTGTTAGAAATATTGAAAAAAGAATTTCGTTTAGCTATGATGTTATGTGGATGTGTAACTATTGAAGATATTAGAAAAAATAATCTTTTAGTTATGGATAAGAATTACATTAGAGCAAAATTATAAAATATTTAAGGGAAAATCATGATTATTGAAATTTTAGAAATAAAAATCTATATATATTGCTTGGTTTTCAACAGGTTTGAGTTTTATTAAAGAAGATATCACTTTGCATCAATCAGTAACTTTTCTAAGAATTTTTAAAGATAGAATGGCGATTGTAAATATTAGACGGTTTTATTTGTAAAATTATGTCAATTAATGAAAATTTTATGTTAATTCATTAAAAAGCTGGCAATTTTTTAAGAAATTTATTTTCGATGGAATTGTTTTAACGTTGTGAAATACTGAAGTTATATTTGAGGACGCTTTAAATTGTTATTTCAAATCGTCTTTTTTCTATGGTATGGCAAGTGAAATCATCAAATTTTGAGTGTTGAAGCAACATCAACGATGTTACGGTCGTAGAAAAAGTTTTCGTAGTAAATATCGATCGGTTCCCACTAACTTATGGTCTCTTACTGACAAACTGCGATATTATTTAAAATATTGCAACCAGTTACAGTATTATTACCGTTGAAAAGTACTTTCATAAAATACACGGTTTAGTAGAGAACCAATAGTGATATGTCAAATAATATCTTTTCACAATTTTGTATATCGGCAAATTAGTCATATGCATCGTGCTGTGCAGATATCATCAAGTATATCGATTTTCAAATCATTACTGGTTGTAATCTAAACCTCGGATTATCAATAATTGACATTTTTACAATTTTAACACCATGTTCTCAATAGAAAAAACTACAGCTTAGTATTTCAACAATATACGAGTGTTAATTGATGTTTATTAATCCACTAGAAGAAAGAATACAAAATAAAATGTTTGCTTTTAAAAAATAAAACTCAATAACTTTATTTATCTAACGTTTTCAAAATAAATATTTCGTTATGCTTATTTTTTCAAGAACCAGAACTTTTATTTGACTTGGTCTTATTGCAATATATTTTTCATTTATCTTTATTTCTTAAACTATAACAATCTAATAGGAAAAAAGGGTATCAGAAAAAGTTGAAGCCGTTATTCAGTTTCGGTACAATCCGTTGTATATGAAACAAATGAAAAGATCGATACATCATAGAATAGATCCAAATCACTTCTAAGAGCTATATTAAAGCATCTGACTTTATAGAACAAGAAAATGTTCTGAGATGTGAAATATTAGGATCAATTACAAAACTACCAAAAAAAGTTTTATAGATACAGCATACAATTTTTGTAGAAGCGAAAGGCATTGTTTGAATGACAAGTGGCATTAAGATTATTTTTCTGCTACCCTGAGATATTGAAATTACAATAAGAATCATAAGACCTATACATGGGCAAAATTTCAGATCAAAACTCTGTAATTTGATTTTTCAATGAATCCCTTGTCATATGTGGAAAATTCAATAAATATTCATAACTCGAGAAGAAAGACCTACGGACCCTTATCCTTTTAGGTTTTTTTCTAGTCTTATCATCTCCTGCTTATAGGCAAAACATCAACTCAAAAGCTCTTAATCACTTCGAATACTTCCCTTGTAAGCACTGTTAATCTCCATGTAGCTCAAAAACTAATGGTGTCTACGCCACAATACAAACCAATGCTAAAAAAAGAAGCAACCATGCCCTCAATTCAGCTACAGTCAAAGTTACCCGCACCATATAAAAAAGCAATAACCCAGGTCAATGAAAACGGCTAAGTTTACGGTATGAAAACGTACCGTAAACGTTTTAAAAACGGCTTATTTACGGTATAATACGGTGTCAATTCGGTCCGTTTTTGGTCCGTATCGAACCGTATTATCGGGCACAGAATTACGGACCGTAACGTGTCCGTTCAGTAAACATTCCGTATTTGGTAGTTTTTTGAGAATTATCGGATATGATACGGTAGTGTATTTTGCACCGTATTGAGACCGTTTCATGGCCGAAAACAGACTGATTTATATCCGTTCGCACTACTCAGAGTATTGTATCTTGATAATTAGTTGATTCAAAATCATCTATTTCATTAGCAATACTCAGGGCGAATAATCTGAAGCTCGGATCCGACGAGATCCTACTAGGTTTTTGTAGGTAGCTCAGATATTACCTGCATCATGCATGCCATACTTATTGTTTCATAATTCAATAAGAAAAGTAATCTAAAATAGATAGAAAAAAAGAAATAATTAAAAATACTTACTGTTCAACAATTGTATAAGAAAAATAATCTAAATTAAACAAAAAAAATTAATTGATTTAAAATATTTACTGTTCAATATTTGAATAAAATTACTAACCTAAAATAGATAAAAAAAAGAAATAATTTGAAATACTTACTATTCAACAATGAGCCTTATTCATGTTTCATTGTTGGCCACGGATCAAAGAGAAAATGCCATCAAATCAAAGTAACAATCAAAGAGTTTAACCACGAAACCAATTGTGAATAAGGCTCTTTGTATAAGAAAAATAATCTAAAATAAACAAAAACAAAATAAAGTGATTAAAAATACTTACTGTTCAATATTCGAATAATATTACTAATCTAAAATAGATAAAAAAACAGAAATAATTTAAAATACTTGTTGTTCCATAATTTAATAACCAAAATAGCCTAAAATAAATAAATAAATAAAGACAATTTTTTAAAAAGACTTACCGTTCCATAATTGAATAAGAATAATTATCTAAAATAAGAATATTAAGTAGGTTTTCAAAAAACGTCTAGAAACGAGGCGCAATCTGAGTACCGTTACCGGAAAGAATTTGGTACTCCGTTTTACGGTCCGTAAACGTTGCGAAAAATATCCGTATCTATACTGTTAACTGCTATAAGTATACGAAAAAAGTCGGATATCCGTATAGATACCGTTTTTTTATCCGTATACTACCGTTTACGGTCCGATTCGTTCGACCTGGGAAGTAAGCGTTTTTATTACTGAAATATTATTTAAAGGAACACTAGTTTAAATATATAAAAAATTCTCAAGGTTAGTCGATTAAAGAGCCAAATTTTAAGACCTAGACAGTGCAATCATTATATTCAGGGACGACTCAAAGCATTTCTGAATTGGAAGACTAGAAGCTTGATGATCACGTTTAGACTTATGTTGAATAACAGAATAAGGGATGAGTTTACTATAGAATGTTAAATTTGAGGAGTTTTATACAAAATATAAGGAGTAATCAATTTCTGCTTTTTATTGACTAATGATCTTCTCAGACTGATATTGTTCGAAGAAAGATCAAAAATGAAAACGATGAAATAGCTGTAAAAAAATAAGTATCAATGTGATGATTGATCAGCGAAAATCTTTTGAGCTTTAGGTAAGATTATTTTATTATCGGCAATTAGTATACGATTACAAATGCCTAATAAAATCCGTACTATCAATTTATTTCACTTCTTAAGACGCATCTGCACGATTCAACACAAATAGATATTTTAAAGGTAAATCAATGTGTGGATGGAAAAAACTGATTGTCTACGAGGAAGTTGATTACTAAAATAAAAATATCAATATAGATTATATTATAGGATAATCTTGGTTGATATATCTAGAATAAATTTAAGAAGACAAGAATGTCTAATCAATACAAAAAAAAGTGGGACAATTTTTAAACTTAGCCTATACCAATTTTACTAAAAATGACTTGAAAAAAATGTTTGATGAAGACGTAATGGATCATTTTCAGAACGATCGTATATGGACAATCTACTACGGGGAAGCCAATGGCATGTATTGTATCAAGGAGCCCATTTACTGCGCATTCATATTCGTGAATAAATCATTAATAATGAAGCAATTCTGCCTGAATCTTAAATAATTTGCATCGACTCTTCGTCACATTTTTCTTTTGCTTTTACAGCTACTTGAGTGTCTTTACTTTTCACCTTTTATAGGAGTATATCCACAATGGATTACAAATCAAATCATATACGAGTTTATAGGAAATTTGACATTGAATCTTTAGTTTAAAAAAGTATGTCAATTAAATATAGAAATGAGGAGAATATTTGGAAATATTAATATTCTATACTTTATATGTCATCCATTAGAATATTTTGATTAAAAATTCTTCAATTTTAAATCATCTATTTCTTCATTAAACTAGTTATTCTCAAACAATTATAAATAACTCTTTGTTTGCCAAATAAAAAAAACCTAAGCAAATATATTTTGTTCAAAATAAAAATTAAATAAATGTTTATCTGACATCAACATCAATAATATATTGATATTTGTAATTAATACTTTGTTTGTTTGTTGTGACTAACTTTTTCTAGAAGACACGTTTGAATACTGTTATCATTTACCGACAACATCTAATCTCCCATTATTAATCAAAGAAAATGAATAAAACCATATGTATAATTTTTTTAATTTAATTTATAAATACTTTGTAAAAAGAAGTTTATCTAAAGAAAATATATTATTTTCAAAATAATATCTTTTCATAACTTGTTGAACAACACATTGCATGATATGAAGTCAAAAAAATATCTGAAAAATAAAAGAATAAAAAAAGAGAAAAGAGAGATATTTATAATTTTATTTTTTTCTTTCTTCCAACGAATGGATTAACTGATTATTAAATATAATAGTCTCAACATTCTTTCTTTTCTCTCATTATTAACTTTAGACAAGATGCTGTTAAAGACTGTTATCTTTGTACTATTAATTGCTATATTTATTAGTGATGAAATATTAGGTAAATATTCATGAAAATTTCTTTTCTTATTATGAAATTCAATGTTATCAATAAGAAGTCCGTTAATATTCAACACTTGTTATTATAACATATCCCAATTCTACTCCTTTTTATTTACTATTAAAATGTAGAGTCATGGCTCAATGAATCAAATCTAAATATTTTAATTAATTCATTAAAAACAAATTGAGTGCCACTTTTGAATATCACAAAGGGATAGGGGAAATCTAAGGGATAAATTCTATATTGCATATTTAAATAAGACAAAAAGCAATTATTAAGAACAAATTAAAACTGATTCCATACTATCATTTACATTTTAGATATTTCTTACTTTTCATAAAGTTTTGGCACCATTAGATGAACAAGACATATACTGTTACAGTTATAAAATATAAAAAGATTTATTCTTTATTTGTTGTATACTGAATACTATCCGTAAAGTTCTATGAAGCAACGAAGATGTTAAACATCATTATACGACATGATCTAGTAATATAAGATAGGAAATTAAGCTTATATATGGGCCTACAGTTCATTCAGCATTTCATTTAATGAAACGTTTAATTTACAAGCGTATCCAGTGTTCAATAGTCTATTGATTTGTGTATGAAATCTAATTTCATTGTTTAATGTACAAATTCAATATTATTACACCCTTAATGAAATCACAATGGAATAGTTTCTAGAGTCTACTATCGGATGGAATCTTGAAGTATCTATCAAAAATCGTCCTGTAAAGAAAGAAACAGAATATCATAGAATAGAAAGCTTGGTGTCATATATTCTTTGTTCTTTTGATCTTTGGATTTGTAAAACTCGAAATAAGTACACTTTTGATTGTTTACGTCAGCATGATATAGCAACTATTCAATGGTGTTTATGAATATACAATTCATTTTAACTTTATCTCATTGTTTTAGTTTTTTGTAATCTTCCTCGCCAGAACAGTAGAACATGCATCGATTCAAATAGTTGTTCATGCCCAGATGGTTGCATTGGTAAATCCTGTGAAAACCGTATGTCTAAAGTTTTCTTGATCTTAAATGTTTATTCAGATTTTGAAAAATTTCACTTTTTTCTTTCCATAGAATCTGTTGGATTATGTTGTAATAATAAGACAACTAATGGGACATCAATTTTCTTTATCACTTTTGACTCTGGTCAAATGGAATATTCTAGTAAAACACCTTCTAATTTTAATTTCAGTACAACTTATATACAAAAAACTTCGTACACAAGGGAAAATGGGAAGTTTATTTTTGTGAATAAAGTTCCTACAGAATATCCTGTAGCACACAATGGAACATTGGATCATACCCCGAATGATAGTGGTGGATACATGTATTTAGTCAATGTGAATCAACGTGACACCCACCTTTTTAATTTCACTGTTAATAGTCTTTGTATTGGATTACGGTATGAATTTTTTGCTTACCTGGCAAATGTTATGAAAAGAAGCGATGATAATTCTCTCACTAAGCCAAACATTCGCTTTGAAGTTCGAGCTGCAACAGGTCAGAGGAATATACTTGCGCAATTCAATACGAGCGAAATACCTGAATGTGGCACCATGACTTGGTTAAAATATGGGTTGTCATTTACAGCATCAAATAGTTCGGTCGTTTTGTTAATGCTTTCAAATGTTGGAGAAGATTATGGGAATAATATAGCTATTGATGATATTGGATTACGCGCTTGTACAACTGTATACTCTGGCTGTTCTCCTCCAGGTTATCGTATTTATTGTTCTTTACATATGAGATAACTATTTTCTTTGATACTTGCATTTTCTACTGAACGGTTTGATCATGCATCCTTTTTATCTCGCTTTAATTGCTATTAACATCTTCGTACCCTCTTTTCAAAATAAGGAATCGAGTTTGTCTCTATAGGATAAATTCCAGTATGCAGATCTTTTCATCTTCTTTTAGTATTACGTTAACTAAAAGTCTTAACATACTGTGCAATAAAGAGTGAAAATTATACCAAAATCATCTTGAGAAAATTGGTTCATGTATGCGAGTAACACGAGGGCAGTTGGTGAAAGTATAATATAAGCTTATTTTTCAAACTCTGTAGGACAATATACTCTCCTCTCTTTTCTATGTTTCATCTACGTTTTGCAATCATAAGATATTGTCTTATTCGTTCATTTTGTAATGCAGATTAGATAGCGATCTTTGAGAATATTCTAATGAATAATTACAAATCTTTCATATCAAGATACATTTTTATAAAAATTGAACGAATATATAGAACAAAAACAGATTAAGAGCGTAAATAAAATTACCGAATGAATATACATAGGTGAAACTACGATATCACACGAAACACCAACGACAACTCGAAATAAAAGTAATTTTAACTTTTTTCTCATTCGCTTTGATTATTTATATAATCTATTGTATTTTGCAGTAGAAAGTTCTACAAATACTTTGTCGACATTCGTTACAAACATCGAAATATCAACTACATTACGCGAAAAAAGTAAGTAGGAAATATAAAAAGAGCCTTCTTAATAATGAATACCTTTATTACATAGTGCTCTTTCTATCATTTATTTTAGTACTTAGCATACTTCAACAAATACCATTTTATTTATGTCATATAGAGATCTTTGCACAACAATAAAAAAAAAGTTGACTTAAGAATCAAATATAAAAGATAAAATATTTCTATTTTGACTATTGTTTACCAAAAATAAGTTTCTTTCGTTATATATTGTCAATTTAATAATATCATAATTCAGTCTTTTTTTCTACGATAAAAACACAAAAACTGTTACACATTAAATTTTTATTCGAATAAAACCTTAGAATCATTTGCCTAATGTTGTTATATTTTTAAAAAATATTATTTTTTATAAATAACAACGGAGTTAATTTCGACAATTCAATCTACCGGTAAATATTATTATTTTTTTATATGTTTAATAAAAATTAATATTCTCTTTTATCTCGATAGATTTAACATCATTTCCTACATCTATTATTACAACAGTTCAAACTACCACAGAAAAACAAATTTCAAGTTGTTCTATTTTAAATTTTTCTCTAACTTACCGGTTTTATTTTCAGTTAATCAATCAACATCTTCATTTGTTCCGCAAACTTGTCAAAATTCAGCATTTATTGGTCTCAATTGTAATATTTCTAACAATCCATGTGCTAATCTTAAACCATGTGAAAATGGTGGTAATTGCAGTAACACTGATACTACTCATCATGGTTATCTTTGTACATGTCCATCTGGTTTTCATGGTATTTATTGTCAAATTGATCGTCGTCTGTGTAAACCACATACTTGTTTGAGTCATGGTACACAATTTCTTATTATCAAAAAAAAAAGTAATAATGAATTTTTATCTATATAGGTATATGTAATCAAACATCAGATACAACATTTAATTGTATATGTGATCATGGTTGGCAAGAAATTCATTGTGAATCGATGATAAATTTTTGTGATAATGTTACATGTAAAAATAATGGGGTTTGTCGACCATTATTACTTAATTATAAATGTGAATGTCTTGGTAATTATTACTTTGGTCGTCATTGCGAATTTACTGTTAAGAAAATAATTATTTATAAAGCTGTTTCGAAATCACTTGCATATATTGCAATTATTGCTATAGATTGTGTTGCAATGTTTGTTGTTATAATGGATATATTGAAATATTGTTTTGGTATTGATCTATCACGTAAAGAAATAGAAGAAATTCGACAAAAAAACGTAAACGTCGTGTTATTCAACGATTTATCTATGTTAATACACCATCGTCATCTGAGAAATCAATTAAAACTGTTGAAGAGACAACTATTTAATACATTCGAGCTGATTTAATTTTCTTAGAAATTTTTTTTGAGATGTTCATTTTCATGGACTGTTAAACTTCTAATAAATGAACACAATTACGTTTTCATTATCTTCTACTGATTATCTATCGTTCTCTTCTTTATATCACTACATAATGAGTCATTTTTTTCTGACCAACTGAATAATTGCTCAACGTTACTTTTTCGTTCTTTTTTACATTGTACGAAGCATGTACAAAAAAAATTAAGGAAGTTTTCAACCTTTTCTCCCTTATTCTTTTCTCTCTATCGTTTTATGTATAAATACAACCGATATTTTGGAACAGTTCATATGTCGTTTGAAGAAACCGATATAGAAGATAGTGCTCGCTCACTTAGAGAAGTGAGTTCTCTCGATGAGGATTTTGATAGAATGCATCTTGCATCTGACAGTTCTGAGGAAGAAGTAACTGATAACAAGAAAACTACATGGAAAGCAAAATGGCCATTCTACAGTTACGTGAACGTCTTGTTCGATCGCGACTGCTTGGCACGCCAGTCGAGAAGCTAAAAGCTGGTCCAAAACAACAATCAGCAAGTCATTCGAAGCGCAAACTTGCTGATCACAAGCTCGAAGAAAAAGGAGGATCTACGCGCAATGTCGACAGACGGTGCGCTAGCTGCTTTGCGAAGGGACGAACCCAACAGTCAAGAGAAGCTAGCCGTGCGGCAGCAAAGAAAGTAAAAACTTTATGTTCTGGCTGTAATAAAATTTTTTGTCTTGAGTATTTTAATAAGCATGATGCTATGGAGTAAACAACTCAAATAAAATACTAAAGACAGCACAGTTGACTCCTTATATTTAGCGCCCTACTTAGGAAAAAAGCAAAAGAAAATGCTTTTCTGTACAGTTTCTCGTTAAACTATAGCGTAGCCCACCGGTGGACTACATCAGATCGAATGTATTAAATATTGATCAATTATATTTTTGAGTTTATTCTAAAAATTTATTTCTCTGTTTTCAATGTATTATTATTTCAAAGTACTTATAAATGAACAAGTTAAATTTAAACATTAATATAGACAGAGAATTCTTTCTAGTTTAATATTACATTACATGCTATTTTTATCTTCTCATAAGACAAGAAATTATTTATCAAATGTCTGATAAAAGTTAAACAAATTACATATTTATATATATTTTTTTCTTTATGATGCAAAGTTAGAAGACACGTTTTCTGTGCATTATAAGTGAGTTAAAAAATGCTATAAAATTTCAATCATTATCATTATAAAAGTTGTTGCAAACTTATAGAATTTAAACTACATTTAACATTTTCGAAATATTTGTTTTTCACAGAATTTATATCAGTCATAGAAATTTATTTATATATTGAAATTAAGGAAAAAAAATACTAAAATGTCGGCTCAATGATAAATGAATATATATGATACGATCTATTTTTATTGATAAAATGTATTTTAGATAATAATAAAATCAACAAAATAGATTTGTTGAGAAAGGTAATAGAATTTGGTTTTAAAAGAGTAAATCATTTTTCTTGATTATTTGATATTGACAGAAAAACAAGATGAATAGATGGAATATTGTTAAGAAATTAAAGAATATCATCAAGTTACATGAATTTGATTGATAAACTACTATCTTCAAAATTATTTTGTCGATACATATTCATATTGAAATATATGAAAAAATTTATTTCTGTTATTATTTCTTTTCAAAATAAAATCGATATAGGAATAGAATATTCATAAATACATTGCTCGAATTCAATCGTTTATTCAGATTACTCTTTTTCTTTAGTAATTGCGACATTTTAGTTCAGAAATTAATTGTAATTAGTTGTCTATGTTATTAATTATATTTTAAAAAATTCGAATTTTGTGATTTATTTAAATAGGAAAAAATATTCAGAAATACGTATATTAAAAGGAAAATTTATATGTATGTTGTAATAGTGTCATTATTGAGTTTCTACTGATAAGGTTCTTATATTTGACCAATATAAAGTTAAAGATGGATTTGTAGAATTGAACTTGGCAACAATTGCTCTTAATTCTGTGCCGCTAAAAAGATTATTGCGGATATCCAAATAGCGGAGTGCGGTAATGTTGAAGATTTCTGTAGGTAGAGTCATCAACTCATTTTGACCAAGCTCGAGCCTATATAGGTTCCGAACATTACGAATTGACGGTGAGATAAATCGAATACGATTCGTGTTAAAATAAAAATATTTAGTGGAGGTAGAACCATTACCCAACGTTCCAATATTAATAAGATCTGTTAGATTATTGTTTTGCATCTGTAAGATATATAGGTTTGGTAAGTTGAGAGGAAGACGTTCGATTGGACAATTTTGTGTATATAAGTTAGTAAGAGATAGAAGACCGTTGAGTGGTTGTATTGAGCGAAGTCTTGGGTTGTCATTCAGTGTTACATAAAATAATGATCGAATACTTGCAATAGTGGTCGGCAATGATGTTAGTTTGTTGCCGGGTAAAGACAGATACTGTAATGAAGATAGGCCACTAATAGAATCTGGAAGAGCAAGTAGACCCGTATTACTCAATTCAAGACGGTATAAACGAGTTAAGTTGCCTATCTGTTCTGGTAAATGAGTGACTGTAGTGTCATAAATACCCAAATACGTGAGCGATGGCGCAAGACGCTCAATATCAGCCGGAAGCTGACGAACAGAATCGTCATCAAGTTCAAATTCATAAAAACTCGTACCTCGTACATGCAATTCTTTCAAGTGTTTTAAACAAAAAATAGTATTTGGAAGATATCTTTGATTATATATATTCAAATAATAAACGTTATCATTCATATCCATTCGACCATAAGTTTTTGTGGTAGATGGTGACAGTGGATTAAGACTAGTAATAAATGGAAACGAAGAAAGAATTTCATAATCATGTGTATATTTCGTACAATCAAGTGATGAACCTATTCGCGGAATAAATCGAGCATCTATAATATTAATAGAATTTCAATTGATATCACACAGCATAGACTTAAATTAGTTACCTGGGTGTACTTCAGTTAAAATTCTAGCGACAATCAATTCTCGTTGTACTAGACATGCAAATACTCCAAGCAAAATTAAGACCTTCATTTTCATCTATGATTTCAATACTTCACGCTGGTTCTTTATATACTTCCTCGGCGAAGAAAAATCAACGGAAACTTCCAACGTTTAAACAATGATAAAACAATCTTATTCACCTTTTTCGCGCTAGATAACGAAAGATAAGATGACGCCCACCAGAGATTGTTCGCGAAGAAAGTTATGTTTCTCAGACAAAAGGATTTGAAATATTTGCTTTTAATCCTCTCCAAATAAGTTGTTAAAAATAAACTCCGCAAACAACAAGTTAAATTAATAATTTACTGTTGAAAAATTACAGAATATTACTATTGAGTTATATAAACAACAGCTGATGAGCTAGATACGATTCTCTATCAAGTAAGTGTTGATATAGAGAGTTCTAGAACATTCATAAGTGTTGGAAGTATCTATGCGTCACATAATGGTTTTTCCAACATGAAGCATTGGGTTTTTTCAACATAAAGCATCAAGTTTTTTTTAGTGTGCTATCACGCGTTCTATATTAGACTTTTTCCAATATATTCGTTTATGTCATTCCTACTATTTTCCAACTTGTTTATGTGTATATATAAGTGTGATTCTTCTTTTCTCTCCTTGTACACTATTTCATTCACCATTACATTAACTAGTTCTTCTACAAATTCTATCCCATTCTTTTCCTTTTATTATTGTATTCGATCTTCTCTATATCGTGTCAAGTGTTATACGAATAAAT
>JAJEKB010020622.1:365433-384365 GCA_022393335.1 Macrotrachela quadricornifera | reverse complement strand
ATAGTATATTTGGTTTCTCAATACTGAATATATCATCTTATGCGACTAGGTCGTTTTTGCAAGTGACCGTGAACTTTCTGCTCAACATAATAAAAGATGAATTTGTTTTTTTCTTATTTTATATTTGAATTGGCTGATATCCTCTATTAAACAAAGAACAAAACATATCATAAGATGCAGCGTGAAAAGCTCTACAAATTACAGAAAACAACTAATTTCTTAGTCGCATTTTTCTACTATGAAAATTGACAAAATTCTGAACGATCAAAATTCGATGTTGCAAAAAGTATTTCTTTATCATATGCGACGAACGTGTTTTTTTCTTATTTTTCACCTGATACGTTTTATGTAAAAAAAATTAAATACACCAGAAGATGCACCGTGAAAAACTCTACAATTTACAAATTACAGTTTTATTTTAATTGTGCCCTTTTTGTTTTGAAAGTAAAATCAGAATTCTCTAAACTATCCATTGTAGCGTCGAGAATTGGTCACTCAGAATATTGTTTATTTTCAGAGAAAAAATACGCAATGAGCATAAGCTTTATATTGTAGATTGTAGAGCTTTTCACGCTACATCTTCTGGTATATTTTGTTTTTATTTTCATAGAATGTTTTTAAGGATCAAAATATGAAATTCAAAGTTCTGTCATTTATTATAAGCCATCCGTTATGTAGCGTATAGAAAATGCAATGTTACTCACGTAAAAGAAATGGTAAATTACGGCAAAGTACAAGACTTAGAAGTCTGAAATTTTGCATATATTCCTAAATATGTCTCAGCAATATAACAAAATACTTCAATGCAAACTGAAGCTTTTAGAAGAGCCGGGTTGCAAAACTTTTGTAGTGCCCTATGTACTAATCATAACTTAAATAGTGATATATCACTTTAAGGCTATTTTCGAAACAATAGTATTTTAGAAATTTTTTATAGAAAAATTGATCTGAAAATGTTAAAAACAACATATTTATAGGTAACTTGACGAGCCCTATCCAACCATGCCAAAAAATCAGCAAAAATATTTTGCTCAAATTTCGACTTGCCGGCACCTTAAATATCATAACTATGTTCTTTTAAAGTTTGTCAGATATTATAGCATTGAGAAAAGAACATTTATGTTATGCAAATCAAGATAGTTTTTTTGTGAATTTTATGGGGTTTGATTCTGCTTACATTTATATCGACAGTATTCGTAAAATAATTAGAAATATAAATCGAACATAAATTAACCTTTTTACTTTGAAAAAGCTTTGATATGAAATTATATTCCACAATTAGGAGATACTGGATTTATTATTTAGTATATCTGATATATATAAATAAAATAAATCATAATCTACAAAAATATTTCAAGTTTTAACAGGCTTTTAAAGATTTTTTCATGCAAATCGTTGTCCTATATATTCCTGTATTTTTTCAAAGTGCTGCTACAAAGCCAGTTAATGATCCTTTTCTGTCTTTGCGAAAACATCATTTATTGATCCCATAAGATTTTTACTGCTAGTTTGTGATTTTTCTAACGATATCACTCTTTAACAATCTACCTCGCACTTGTATTGAAAGACATTAAATAGATTTCGACAAAAATTTACAATAACAAATAAAGAAGATAGTAGTTTTCTTTTAAAATCAAGTATGAAAATGTATTAAACAACGTGAGACAATAAAAGTTCGGATATAAATGAAGAAAAATAACGCAGATCCATTCAAAATTGAACATAACGAGTGGCGCAGTTAGTACTATTTGAAATTTCTCCTCTATTACTCTCTTGTTTAGAAATATTTTTTCTACCAAATGATAGCATTTGAAATTCTCTATAAAATCATATGTATCTGAAAAACGATGAAAAGTAAAGACATACAAAACGGTGTAAAATAATAATGGGTTGATATTATGATAATAAATAACAGCAATTTACGTCTAATTTTTTCATCACTTTGATCTACGAAAAAACACATACATCACTAGATGCAGCATGAAAAGCTGTACAGATTACATGAGACTCTTTATGTTCTAGTTTCACATTCTATTCTCAAATGGGAAAAAGTTTTAAGCAATCAAATTTCGACTGTAATAAAAATACCATTTTATTTGATCAAAGATGAATTTGTTCTTTTTTTTATTTCGTCTTTATATATTTGTGAATTGTAGAGCTTTTCGCGATGTATTTTGTCATTTATTTATTTTCAATTCAATGTATCAGGTAACCATAACATGATGAAGCAGTATAAAAACGAATACTTATTCGTCAAAAATTACTGTTACTTTCTTATAATCAAAATTTGATCAATCAAAACTTTGTCTCTTTTGAGAATAAAACGTGCAACTATAAAATAAACGGCAATTTGTATGGTTTTAATGGGGCGAAATGATGAAAAAAATAAGACACAAAATACCTTCATTCATTTCACCAACTCATGATGTTTTTACAGCTTTTTATATGTCTTTATTTTTTATCTTTTTCAGATACATCTGAACAGTCTATCTAATTTTATAGAGAATTTTAGGCGCTATCATTTGGTAGAAAAAGTGTTTTTAATCAAGAGGATAATAGAGGAGAAATTTTGAAAATACTAACAGCGCAATTCTTTATGTGCCACTCGTTAGTTATAAACAACTATTGTATTACTTTCTTTTCTAGGATACATTCATTTCAATTATATATACAATCATGTCGAGCTTAATTATGATGGGATTATTTCTTTTCTCTTTTATTGGTATCGCTACTGGTTATATATGCTCATGCAGTTGTCCAAATAGCTATACTCATGTTGGTACAGCATATTCAAACACCTGTAGTACTTCAGCATGTACACAAGCATGCTATCATCGTCTTTCTTCTTGTACAAGTTTAAGTACCACTTACGGGTATAAATATTCATTAGTGATCTAAGTTCTTTTACAATCATATATTTTTCTAGAACTTGTTCATCGTCGAGTACTACATATACTTGTAGATGCCAATGTGCAACATCGTCGTTCAACAGTAGTACTTCATATGTTGGTTCAACGACATCAAGTATATGTTCATCAAGTTTTTGTGAATCAGCTTGTAGTAGTGCTTATCCATCCAGCTGTGGTCTTTATACAAATAATGCCTATTGTGGTGCATTGACTATTCGAGCAGTACCTGCATTTATTCTTACCATTGCTATTGGAATTTGGTTTGTATCGAAACGATTATAAATATAATTAACTGTTTGCAACAAACATTTACCGTTTTTGAACATATCTTTAAAAAAACTTTTCATAATTTGTATTCCTAAATGTTTTTTTTTAATGAAAATAGTTTTCATCAAGTAAATAAGATAAGTTTACAAATATTAAACTATCTTTTGACATAACTATTTTATATTCTTTCGTATAAAATTAACTCAAGATGGATTAATTATTGATGATATTTGACGAAATTGTTAAAAATCTTAATAAAACATGGCGTACTGAAAACGTTCGATCATCTCTTTCATAATGAAAATAATTTTAAAAATCAAATATTAATTGATTTTTTTTTACTTGTTATTGATATTCTATTTCGTCATAAATATTGAAGATTCTAATTTAAATACTTTTAAATTTATGTACAACCCGAATTATTTTGATAATTGATCATTCTTAAGTTATTTACTGATCGCTAATCATATTTTCCTTAATTAATAAAATAAAAATCTCCTTCAATTGAGAATTAGTAAACACCAAATGCAAAATATACACGTTCAACCATGGTTTAGTTATGAACCGTGTTTATATGCGACTGCAAAAACGAATATGAATCGCATTCAGACACAATTAAAAAGAAAAATTTTGAAACATGTTTGGATGCGATTTCAAATAAAACTACGTTTACACGCGGTTAATAAAAACTGTTAAGATGTGATTTTATTTCTCAACACATTTAGCTGCTTTTGACTGCTGGAATTTACATGAAAACATAATCCAGTTCAGACGCATTTTGACAGAAAAAATCTTTTGTAGAAATATAGGCAAGAAGAGAAAAGGTAAAGTAATAAAAATATGTATGCTTTTCATCATTTTAAAAGTGAGTCAATCAATTATGGTATACACTGCTTCCAATAGCGTTCATAGATTCATAAATTTTAGAAATATAAGGTGCAGGAAATGCAAAATTACAGTGGATTTTTTTTCTCGTTCATTTATATATGATTCGATAGAGCATGAAACGCTGATCACGAATATGTATAATTTGTTTGGATTTGATCGTTGTTTGGCTGAGAAAAATGCTAAACAAGTTGAATGACTATAAATGTCATATATGTAACTATATCTTGCTTTTTTTTTACAAAAAGTGCTAAAATTTAAAATAATTTATTATGTTAAGTGTTTTTTTAAATATCATATTCTGAATAAGCATGAAAAGCTGAATCAGAAAATGCTATTTGATCAAACGGAAAGCAAAAAACAGTTTAAAAAAACTCCATATAACATTCATACCCCTATATGCTGAAAAAGTGGATATCCATTACTGATCGTACGAATCTATCTAGTTTTTTGTACTAATAGATAGAATCGTTTGTCATATCTCGTTAGAACCGCCAGATCGCGGCCTACAAAAGTACTTATTTAGTTTTTCTAAATTTTCCTTAAATATTGAGAAAAGTCGAGTGTTTCTCTCAAAACTAGATAATAAGAATTGAAAACTTGTCGATTTTTGTCGAAATCCAAAACAAAAACTCGATACAAATGCAAAACAAATATCATATTCGAAATCAGCATAAAAAATTACATCGAATTACATGGTTTGTTAGAAAAAAATTTTCTCTTCAAAAAATTACCCGTACTCCCCCTCAACTGAATTTTGTTGAGATTTTGCCTGTGGTCCCCCACAGCTGAATTTTCATGAAATTTTTTTTATTTTATAAACCATGTAATTCGATGTAATTTTTTATGCTGATTTTGAATATGATATTTGTTTTGCATTTGTATCGAGTTTTTGTTTTGGATTTCGACAAAAATCGACAAGTTTTCAATTCTTATTATCTAGTTTTGAGAGAAACACTCGACTTTTCTCAATATTTAAGGAAAATTTAGAAAAACTAAATAAGTACTTTTGTAGGCCGCGATCTGGCGGTTCTAACGAGATATGACAAACGATTCTATCTATTAGTACAAAAAACTAGATAGATTCGTACGATCAGTAATGGATATCCACTTTTTCAGCATATAGGGGTATGAATGTTATATGGAGTTTTTTTAAACTGTTTTTTGCTTTCCGTTTGATCAAATAGCATTTTCTGATTCAGCTTTTCATGCTTATTCAGAATATGATATTTAAAAAAACACTTAACATAATAAATTATTTTAAATTTTAGCACTTTTTGTAAAAAAAAAGCAAGATATAGTTACATATATGACATTTATAGTCATTCAACTTGTTTAGCATTTTTCTCAGCCAAACAACGATCAAATCCAAACAAATTATACATATTCGTGATCAGCGTTTCATGCTCTATCGAATCATATATAAATGAACGAGAAAAAAAATCCACTGTAATTTTGCATTTCCTGCACCTTACATTCTTCTATAAACAGTTATAAAGACTTGAGTCAAAAATCTCCTGAATATGTGTAAGAATGAAAATTGTGAAGATTGTCTATTTGTTTGTATTTGAAATATATGAATGAGACTACACCATGTTGTTATCAATTATTGATTAATAGAAAAAAACGTATGATTCTTAATTATTATAACCGATGATGATATTTAAAGTGTTCATAAATATTCTAAAACAATAAAAACAAATTAATCAGACATGAATTTTACATCCATTAAATTATTCTTAGCCCATGTAATCTATATAACTGAAATACTTTTAAAAAAATGAAGTATTTGACTATTTTTACGATTTTTATTGTTCATCATACTAATTAAATGAAGAGTTGAGATGAATTATCAGATTTTTTTGAAAATTTGGATATCGACTCAAACACAGGTAGACATGTTCTTATTTTGAATCGCAATTGAACATAGTTTAATTTTGAATTGCGTATAAACACAAAAAATGTTTTACTGGACACACGTTTCAACATAAAAAAATATTTACATTAGAACAAAGCAAAACTGTTGCATTGTAATTTTTTTCAACAACATTATATGTCAACAATCTATTTTAAACTCAAAAATTTATCCTCCGAAAAGATACAAAAACAAAATTGAAAAAGATCATAGATTTGTTTTTTAAAAGGAAGTGCCTATGTACATACAAAATGAATATACCTAACTGAAAATGTATACATTATATATATTAATTCGTTATTAAACATAAATTAATTAGTAGAATAATATAACTATGATAAAAATGAAGTTAAATAAAGAGAAATTAATTTAGAAATATTTATGATATTTTCATTCGTTGATTTTAGAGGAAATTAGTGATTTTCATTGCTTTCAATGAAATAAATGTAAAACAATCTAGTGTCATCGTCTTTCTTCTCTCTTAATTAACGATTAATTATAAAATGAAAAGTAAAATATGTTACATTTGAAGAACATAATTTTCACTTAAATCTTTTCTCTATTTGCGTTTATTAATACTTTTTACAAGTCAATAAAAGAATCTTTCATCAGATTTTAAAATATAATAATATTTTGAAAAGTTTATGATTCATTAAGTTATTCAAAAGAATCTTATCAAATTAAACTTTTTAAGAATATTTTATTTAATGAAGAAAATGTTTTAATTTCATTTGAGAATGTACAACAATTAGTTGATGATAACGATTGTATATATTTTTATGTGATCATCATGTTATATATACTGAAAATAATGAAATTCATTTATTTCTTCCAAAATCAAAGAACCAAAACAATATAAATATTTCTAAATTAGTTTCTCTTCATTTAACTTCATTTTTTCATATTTATATGTAGTAACTAATTAATAAGATAAAATTCTTACAAAGATACGACATTTAATTTATATATACATTATATTTACTAGATTGATTATACTTATCTATGTGTGTGTGTGTATATATATTCTTTTGGCTATATACCCTCGTATATGTACATATTTTCAGTCAACTATATTCGATTTTGTATGTACATAGTCACTTCCTTTTTAATAATCAACTACGAAAATGTATTGATTTTTGTACTATGTAACCATAAATGACGACAATAACAGAAGAGAGAATTATTTCGTATATAAACTAGCATAAGTAACACGAACGAATTTAACGTTGTCTATTGTTACGAATAACTATTGTATTACTTTTTTTATGAATACATTTATTTCATTCAACTAAACAACTATGCCCAGTTTAACTGTGATCATACTGTTTCTTTTCTTTTCTGTTGGAATGACTACTGCTTGTACTTGCTCTTGCTATTGTCTAACTACCTATTCTAACATTGGTACAGCGTATTCATTCGACTGTAGTATTTCAGCATGTACAACGGCATGCTCGAATACTTTTATCTATTGTAGAATTATACGTAGCAGTGTCGGGTATATATTCAGTAGTGATCTAAGTTCTTATAGAATCATATATTTTTCTAGAAAGTGTCCAAGCGGACTTGATAGAGATGGAATAAAAACAACACATACTTGTAACTGTCAATGTGCAACAACATCGTCCAGCAATGATACTTCATATGTTGGTTCAACTGCATTAACTACATGTTCATCTGATAGATGTTCGTCAATTTATTGTCAATCAGCTTGCAGTAGTGCATATCCATCCAGCTGTGGTCTTTATACAAATAATGCCAATTGTAGTAGCAGTGATGCTATCACTATTGTAGCAGTACCGACATTTATTCTCACCATTGCTGTTGGAATTTGGTTTGTAGCGAAACGATTATAAACATAATCGACTGTTTTCAAGAGACATTCTTCATTTTTAAAATAAATATATTTTTTACTCTTCTAACATATTACACATTATAATTTTCTCATTTATATTAAATACACGACTAAAAAATCATTGTTTTTCTTTCTATATAATTGTTATTATCTATTAAAAGTATATGTATTTAATTAAAATATTGTATTAAAAGAAAAACAATGAAATTATTATAGAATAATAATTGATACAATGATGTATGATCTAATTTTCTTTCTAAGAATTTCAAAAATAAACTATGATGAAATAAAAAGTCATTAGGATATTTATTCTAGAAGAATAATAGTAGATTTATGATGAATAATAAAAGAATGACTTTCATAGAAAATATTCATTGAAACGCGACAATAATGGAAGAACATTTTTTAGAGATAATTACAGAAAAGCATGAATTTGTATAAATTTGTTTTAAAAATATTTGAGTACACAATGAATACATTGTGAATTAACAAGTATCAGATATCTACATTTATAATCGTTATTCAAATTCAAGACATCGTATTAATACATATAATAACTGAAAGAATGTATAATTACTTTTTTCAAAAGATAATTTGATAGGAAGGAAAAATATAAAAAAACTCAATTAAGATGACAAAATATGGGAGAATTTACATTATTTTCAATTTCTTTTTGATAATAAATATGTTAAAATGACTTAATCTTGAGTAAGAAATAAAAATGTAAACTATTATTCATGTCTAAAGAATAATTCATTTTTCAATATTGAATATTACTCTTTTTTTGATAATGATTCTAAAAAAAGAAAAACGAATAAGTTTAGTATATCAAGATAAAATAGGATTAAGATTTAATAAAGCATATTGATTTAATTGAGTTAAAGGTCGATTAATTGTTAAATATTCTTTATCAACTAACATTTCATCATGTGTCATTGTTCTTCCATCACCTCGAAATAATTCATTAAGACCAATTTGATTATGTAAAAATCCTCGAACATCTAATAATGTTAATTGATCTTTTAAACTTAAAAAACGTTTTAAATGCATATAACCATCAGAATTTGGTCCTAAATAATAATTTTTAACAATAATACCATCTGGATCAATTTCTTTAAATGTCATTTGTTTTAATTGATCGGAATATTGATGCCAAATATTTGAATCTATTTCTGGATAAGCTTTTATTAATAATTCAAATATATTATCCCATGTGGCTAATTTAACTTCATCTTTAGGAACAGAAAAAATAATTAATTTAAATATACGATTTTTTTCTAATTGATAACGTATCCAATCAATTGTATGTCCAACATTAATTAACATATCTAAATGTGACATTCCAAGAAAATTTCGAAGTGTTTCATTATCAAATACCCATGTAAAACGTTTAATAGGATCTAGTGCTAAACGATGAAAATCATTTTCATTTTCACCTCGTGTTATACGACCATAAAAATTAGTTAAATCACAATCAATTGGTAAAGTATTTATACCTTTATTAAAAGCTTCAATATATTCATTCATTTTATTTTCTAAAATAAATATTTCTTTTAAAGAATACGACATTGATTATTATCATTAGAGATGTCATACAATATAGGAGTTGAAATATATGAAAATATTATAAAATTAATCAATTCTTTCGAGAGAAATTCTAAGATTTGAAGGAATGGATTAAAACTGTTATTGCAATCATAAATATCGAAATAAAAAATGATTTTAAATTTTAATATTTTGTAAAAAAATATGTAAATGAGTCATTTATTGTACAGACTGATGCATTGAAAACTCTTGCTTTTTAATAATTATTTTCATATACACTTTATGAAGATTTTTTTTTTATAAACGAATCTTTTATTAAGATTTATATATATTTACAATCAGGAAAATTTATATAATATTTATAAAAAAATTTTATACTGATCATTATCAGAAAAATTCATAGATGGTGCTATGTATTAATTGTTTGAGATAAAGTCAGCGTACTATTAATAAAACTTATTATCTATTAAAAAATTTTCTATGTTTATAAGACTATTTATATCAATCATAGAAAGTATTTTGATTGACTTTTCAAGTTTAATATTATTCATGATAAAGATGACGTTAGTTCATAGTACTAAAAATAGAAAAAATCAAAATGATCATCATGAAAACATGATATAACGACATTATAATCTAAACTTAATTTTTTCATGAAAAAATCTTTTCATTTAATCCATTCGTAAAATCATGCATTAATTAATTCATTATAAAAATAATCAAATGATTCACACTCATTCGAACTCTCAAAATAACTAAGATGTCACTGATCATCATAAGAATCCTAATCTAAAAAAATATTCCTTTTTAATAGACGTATATGACATAAGATAGATAACTTTGTGTAAAGAAATATGAGATGTAATTATAATATTTCTACTGTAATTTAAATAAGTTCAAAGTATTTCAACATGTTGTAATAAGATATTTTTAGAAATGATCTGACAAATATCAAATAATCTTGTCATTCTATGTTAACAAACAGATGAAATTTTATTAATAAAATATAAAGTTAAAGAATTTTCTAGTATAATATAATTAATTATGTAAATGTTAAATAAGCGACATGGTTTTTATCAATATTAAAATAAAGATGTGTTATTTAATATATAATAATTTCCTGTGTTTTTTTTCTTCTATTCTAGCGAAAGAAAAAAAGAAAAAATTCTATGAATAGTAATTAGGTGATAATATACACGTCAATGATAGTGAAGCTTGTCATTTTCTTCTTGGCTATATATATTAAAATAAAAAAAAAACAACATCGCACATTTTTATTCATTATAATATAAAAATATTTCTAGTGAATAACATGGGTCAAAAATATGGCCGTCCTGAACCTTGTTATCATGGTTATGGTTATCAACCACCTTTAAAACGTCCTTGTTCATGTCGTACTCGATCTTCAATTATATTTATTCCTCGAGGATCAAAATCTGATTTTAGTCCACGAGATTATCGGAAAAAATATCATCGATAATAACAAGAACATTTTATGATTTTATCTATATAGAATAAAACGTCAATTCATTCATTGAAAATTTTTTTTTTAATCTTATGCCTTCAACGAAACATTTTATTTTTATCAATTAATAATGAAAATACTCGAGGATAGTTGTATATGCTCTTAATAGGTTTTCTTTTTAATCAAAGATTTTTCTATCGGGATTTAATTATTCAATTGAAATTACACGCATAAACTTTTTCAACTTATTAATTAACCAAATCATTATTTTTTATGCATAGAATATTTTTAAAATTAGTGGAAAATTTTTACTGAGAATGCAAATCATGGATTTTTTTTCTTAGGAATACACGAAATAAAAAAAGACTTAGTAGAATTTTTTTCGATCATGTCAGTTGTATTCGATATTGATTTATTTTCGATAGGCTAGTCATAATCCATGGATTATTGAAGATGAATTCTCAAATAATGTCATACATAACATATATATAATTTTTGGCTAACTAATTCTATTGAATGTTGTTTAAATGAAGTATAATTAACTCATGTGATTTCTAAGGTAGCTAAATTGTTTTCTTTAGAAAAAGTGGTCAAAAAAAGCTTTTAATAAATAGTGTCGTTTAAGGATTGACTTTGATAGAAATAATCATGCCAACTATTTTCAACATTTGATAAAATAAAATTGGAAATATCTCTGCATTTTTATATTATCGTGGTATGAGAATATTTTTTTGTTTTATTCTTCTGTAATGAATTACCATATGCAACCATTGATCAATTTCATTGTAGATTGTTGCTTAGCAACCAACATATTCCATCATAATTAATTTATTTCTAATTTAAATATATTTAATTTTATATTTTTAATTAATTATTTTTAAATGATAATTATATATAGATATATATTTTTTTTTTTCTGATGACATCATATACATGTCTCTCTCTGTCTCTCTTTCTTATATAATACACTCAATATTCATCATTTGTTTTTATTGAAATAATATTACAGTCATCAAGTACAAAAATGTCTGTTGTTCAACGTGGTCTTTTTGATACAATTGCTGCTGAAGGTGTTCATGTAAATAAAAAAAAACTAAATTATTTTCTTAAATAATTATTATTATTTCTTTAGTTTGCATTATGGTCATCAATAATGAGTGTTGGTGGTGGTTTAGGAGAAATATTTGTTAATCATGATGCACGTATGCATATAGCTGGTGAACATGCTATACCTGAATTACTTGAAGCACATAAACGATCAAAATATTTAACAAATTTAATGTTATTTATAAGTGGTATATCAGGTGGATTAGCTTATCAACAAACAAAAGATAATTATTGGCTTATTGGTTCTGGTTTAATGTTAGCTGGTATTCCATATTGTGTATTTATTGAATATCCAGTTGCTGAACAACTTAAATATTTAACACTTGATGCTAAATCAGAAAAAGCTAAAACATTATTAAGTTCATGGGGCAATATTCAACTTGGAAAATTAGCATTAGCTGTTGGTGGTGCAACTATTTTTTATTGGTTTGCTCGTCGTTAAATAGACAAAGCAATATTTTGAATCTATTATTTAATCTAGCATTGTATTAATACCTTATCTCATCTTTTTTTTTTTTATATTTTCCTTTATCCGTACTTTTGATAAAATTCTAGCAATGAAATATATATACATATATATAACTTTTAAAAAGACAAACAAAGAAATGAAAAGATCCGTTAATATATAATAGAATTGAAACAGATTTTATATTAAATACGTTCATGATCCTTATTCATTTAATATTGATTGTGAATTTTAGATTGAATATAAAATGACTGAAGAAATTCTTATTGGTATACGTGATTTTCTTCAACCATATTTACCATTATTAAATAGTCATAATGTTGATTATTTAACACGTAATCATTGGAATACTTATATACCTGAATGGATTCGTCAAGAAAATAATTTAAATCTTTATGATTTATTTGATCAACGATATAAAGATCCTTCTTTATCAGTAAATAATTTCTTAGAAGAATTTATTGATAAAATAATTGAATGGAAAAGAAAACTAGAACAAATAACATATACATATGAAAAATTTCAAGAAGATATTTTAGAAAATAAATATTTTAATGAAGTAAAAATCTCTAAATATACAAATCGAACATTTATGAGTCAAAAAAAAGAACATGAAATTGATATATTAGCACCAATTATAAATCAATTAGCTAATATGACTAATGTTGATTCGGTAAAATAGAAAAATTATATTTTTATAATATAAAGATTTTTTTTTTTCTTTTCTTCTAAAGATAATTGATTATGGAAGTGGTCGTGGTTATTTAGGTGTAAAATTATCACATGATTATGAACGAAATATTCTTGGTATTGAATCATGTGAATTAACTGTACATAGTGGTGAAAAACGTTTTGAATTAATATCAAAATATCAAAAAGAATTTAAAGATAATCAAAAATATAAAACAACATCAACTATAGTTGATAAAAAAACAAATTTTGAAAAATTATTCTATCAAACATTTAATTCATATTCATCATCATTTCTTCTTTGTGGTCTTCATGCATGTGGTTCATTATCTTGTTCACTTTTATATCATTTTATTGAAAATCAATCTGTTTATGCATTAGCTAATGTTGCATGTTGTTATCATTTATTAGATGAAAAATTTTTACCAAATCCATTTACAAGTTAAATAGATTTTTATTTAAATATACAAAAAAAGATTCGTTTTTTTTTCTTTAGAATATTGTAATGAAAATGATCCATGTAGTTTTCCATTGAGTCATAGATTAATTCAAGAAAAAACAATATTAGGTAGAAATGCAAGAATGCTTGCTGTACAATCATATGAACGAAATCGAGTTGATCAAGTAAATAATTAAGATTTAGTATTAAAAAAACAAAAAGTTTATTTTTTAATAGACATTAAATGCTGGTTTATGGTATCGAGCATTAATGCAAGTTATACTTATTGAAATCTATAATTTAGAAAAAGATTTAGAAGATATTAAATTAGGAAAATTAAATAAAAAACCAATTACATTTGAAGAATATGTATGGAAAGCATTAGATAAATTAAAATTAGATAAAACAAAAGTAAATATTTCATCTTTTAAATAAATAAATTAAATGAAATTTATTTAAGATAACATCAAATATAATAAATGATTATTATATACGTTATGAATCATGTCGTCTTCAATTAAATACATTTATTCAATTTAAAGTTTTATTTTCAGGTTTAATTGAAATGATGATTTTACTTGATCGACTTGTTTTTCTACAAGAATCTGTTTGTTTATTATTTTTTTTTAAAGAATTTTTTTATTTTTTTCTCTTTTAAAAGGTACCGACAGCATTATCTTATTTAGTATCACTTTTTGATCCAGTTAAATCACCACGTCGTTGGTGTTTAATTTCATTAAAACAAAAACATATTTAATATTTTGTTTATATATATATATATTTATATTTCAGATGGGTACACCACAACGTGATATAACAGTTGATTATTCTAAAAGTCAAAAAGAATTACTTATTGATAAACATTGTTTATTTTTAACTAATTATGGTCGTTCACATAGTACATATGAATATGGTATAACAGATTATCTTCGTATGAGTGGAATTTATTGGCTTTGTACATGTCTTGATTTACTTTATTCATTAAAATTAATTGATCAAAATTATATTATTGATTATATACAAAAATGTTATGATAAAAATTCCGGTGGATATTCCCCAAGTCCAAATCATGATTCACATTTGTTATATACATTATCAGCAATACAATTATTAGTACAATTTAATCGAATAGATTTAATTAATAAAGAAAGTTTATGTGAATATATAAAAAATTTACAACAAGATGATGGAAGTTTTATGGGTGATAAATGGGGTGAAATTGATACACGGTTTTCATTTTGTGCTATAGCTTGTTTAAAATTAATTGATTCATTAGATGTTATTGATATTGATCGTGCAACAGATTTTATTATGAGTTGTTTAAATTTTGATGGAGGTTTTGGTTGTATACCTGGTGCTGAATCACATGCTGGACAAATTTATTGTTGTTTAGGGTTTTTATCACTTGTTCAACGTCTTGATAAACTTGATTTATCAACAAGAAATATGTTAGCATGGTGGTTATGTGAAAGACAATTAGATAAATCAGGTGGTCTTAATGGTCGACCTGAAAAATTACCTGATGTTTGTTATTCATGGTGGGTTTTAGCATCATTAAAAATACTTGGAAAAACTCAATGGATTAATGGAGAAAAATTAAGTAAATTTATTTTAGCTTCACAAGATGAAGAAACAGGTGGATGCGCTGATCGACCGGGAAATGTACCTGATCCATTTCATACATTATTTGGTGTAACTGGTTTATCATTATTAAATACATTTGATGATAATGTTATTAGAAAAGTTAATCCTGTTTTATGTATGCCTGAATATGTTGTTCAAAGAGCAGGAATAAAAATGCAATTATTATAAACAAAAAAAAACAAATTTCGATTTTTACAATGATGATTTTGTTTTTTGTTTTTTTGATATTCCTTAAAAAAATATAGGATAATCGAGATATTTTAATCATCTAGGCATGTGTGTGTGACAATTTTTCTGCAATGGTATTTTTTAATCAGATAGAAAATAATCGATATTTTATACGAGAATAAAAAAAATAAATTTATAATGTATTTACTCGCTTCAAGATTCCTTTCATCAAATTGTTTTTATCCAAGGTGTCCACAGGACAGGGCAGGTTCAGATATTATCGCTCTGAAAACTTTAACACACAATTTTGTTTGCATTGAAATGCAATATAATAGAAAAATCACTATAATTACAACAATGAAAATTGTTAGGTAGTTATTAATACTTTTGATATCTCTCTATCCTTCGCTTATGTTAGTTGGTTTTTTTCTTTTCTTCGACGTTCATCCATTATATTATATGTGGGATTATCCCCTTTCTTTTAATAAACAGATAAGGCATTAGGTGTGCGTAAAAGATCTATTAATATGGAACTTTAAATAAATGGCATGATTATATTAGTATTATTGAGTATATAGTTAAATGAAAGCAAGACAAATTTTATCTTTTTGAAAATAATCCTTGATTATCACTTATAGAACATAGTAAAAAATTGTTATTACGTCTATTTAAATTAAATGTGATGTCCTTAATCTTCTTATAATTTTTGTTAAAAAAATATTTCAACATGTTACCTTGACAATCTATTGTATAACTATGTTATTTGTTATATTGATCTTATAAGTATGTATATTGTCTCTTTTTTTTTCTTTTCTTCTCATGAACATATAATGACCATGAAAGGCTTTATTCTTTCAATAAAATGTTGTTGACATCTTAATATCGAAAAGTTACATCTACGCATTTAAATTATCAAAGGTTAGAGGTATTTATCTATATTGTTCTGTGAATGCACGATTATATTATTTCATTTACCGTTTTGTTAATCCATATTGTAGGCCGATTTAAAACCTACAATCAGACGTGCCATAAACGTCATAACATTTTTCATCGTCGAAATTTTTTTTATAATCCGTAGACATATAGAAGTATATACAAAGTATATTGTCATGACTTTTTTCTCAATGAAGATGACACAAAAAAAAAATAAGACCTTCATCTTAAAAGTCATCCAGTTAAGAAAATATATTAATCATATATAAATGTTCGTCAAAGATTGAAATAATCGTTTAATTTTACATTTACTCAATAATATTACTAACAAGAATAATACTAATACAAGCTTTTGTGATGCTCTTCTTTGTGGTTGCAATACTTTTGAGCAATGGGATCTATTCATTACCAGCAATCAATTTTACAGATAATGAACTACCAAATCATATGATAAAAACATTGAGCGAAGCTCTTGTAGCTCAATCTGAACAACAACAACAACCTGGTCAAATTGATCCTCGAGGTAAGAATAAAAAAAAACTATTTAGAAATAAAAGAATTTAATTATTCTATTTAGGCTTTTATTATCCATATCCGTATCAAAATGTAAATTGGTATAATTTTCCTTATTTATGGCCTGCTGTAGCTGGTGGTCTTCTTGATCCTACCGCCCCACTTGCTGGTGTAGGTGCTCAATTAACTGGTTTAGGTACTGGATGTCCAAAAGATTATTGTCCAAGTGGTGCTACTTGTTCACAATTTTCTGGACAATGGCAATGTGGATGTGGTTTAAATGGTTGTGGTGGACGTAAGTTAGAGATTTTTATTTATTTATTTATTATTAGTTAATTGTAAATTATTAAATTTTGATAAAAGTGAAATTTCTTTTTCTCGGAGTTTATGTTGAATATTTTCATTATGTTCAGATAGATATTCTTGTGAAATTTCGATAAATATTTGTCGAATTTGTTCACGTGTTATATTTGGATATTGACGATTAATATTGTCAATTATTCCATTTATATCTTGATTTGAATCTTCATTAGCAATTGTTGTAACTGATAATGATTCATGTGAAAGTTGATCAGGATCAGTTGGATCATTGATTAATGGAGTTGGAGGAATTTGAAGAATTATTTCACGATAGATTGATAAAGGAAGAGCTTCGGTTAATGGATAAGGAAAAAGTGGTTCTTCGAATAGATGAAAATCGATCTAGAAAAAAATAAAAAACACAAATTATACAAAATCTCTTTTTGTTTTCTTCTTACTATTCTATTTTCTTCAATTTTTCTAATTTGTAAAGGTTTTTCATCGATTAATATTTCATAAAGATGTCGATGTTGAAGAATAGTTTGAATAATATAATCAATTACTTTTGGATATTGTTGAGAATTAAATAGAAATGATTTTTTATTTTCATTTCCACTCATTAAAATTGAACATGAATGAATAAATGATTCATTTAATTTTATTGAATTTTTTCGTTCAATTTCACATAATAAACCTTGAATTAATGTTAGAATACAAATAATTTGTTTATGATTAAGAGTTTTCCAATGAAATAAATCATTTAATAATGATGTATATAAATCAATAATAGATTCATCACGAAATGTTTCACGTTTAAAATTTTTTGAATTTGATTTTAATATATTATTAATAACAAATTGTTCAAGTTGAATTGGAAGTGGAATATTATCTTGATTATCATCATATAATTGTTTTATTTGTTCAATTGTTAAAAGAGAATTTGTAAGAAAATCATTTATTGTTTCAAATTTAAATAAATCAATATCTAATATATCGATAAACATTTTCTTTTTTCTGCTTTCGTTTATGTTGTTGCTTTGTCTATATCGACAAAGTTTTTTTTCGTCCTTTTCTCTATTGTCTACCAAGGCAACCATATAGAGGTTAAGAATATATAAATGTCATTCGTATTTTTTTTGTTTAGTTCAAAATCCTTGCGGCACCTATGGTCGATATTATTTTCCATATTATCCTGATGCATCACGATTTATTCAATGTGATCAAACAGGTGTTTTCTGGATTCGTAAATGTGCACCAGGTACAATATTCGATCCTAAAATAGGTGTATGTAATTATCCACCTGTTGTTGTTGAAACTGGAAAAAAATAAATAAATCAATCAATAAAATAAAACTTTTAATTTGAACATTTCTTATTTAGTTTTCTTTTTTTTTCTTTTTGTTTTTAATTATTATTGAAATAAAATCCGTAGAGTCATAGTTTCATATTTTGAAAATATATTTAAATTAAAATAAGATCAATATATTATATCTACTAGTTAGAAATTTTATTTTAATCAAAAAACAAAAATTTCATTATTTTATGAATACTTATAAATTCATCATGAAATACATACGCCTTGACTCATTCTACATTAAGAGCACAAAAAAAAAATGATAAAAAAAATTCATTCATGTAATTATAATTGATCTAATTCAATAAAATATTTTTTTACATAGATCCTGTTTATATCATAATATTCTTAATTTTATTATAAAATAAAAAAACAAGACGAATTAATTAATTCTTCTGTCTGGTTAAAAAACAAAAGATGAAGCCTACGCTTTATTCATACATTTGGTTTCAAATTCTATAACAAAAAACAAAAAAAAAAA
>JAJEKB010020622.1:341946-365033 GCA_022393335.1 Macrotrachela quadricornifera | reverse complement strand
TCATACATTTGGTTTCAAATTCTATAACAAAAAACAAAAAAAAAAAAAATATAATCACTTTTTATTCTTTTTTTAATTATATACCCTAGAAAAAAAAATGTCACATCCATTGATAGTTAACCCAATTTCATAAAAACAACTATGGCTCGTCGACAATCCCTATCAAATGGATATAATATTCCTCTCGAAAGAAAATTAATTCCATCTTCATATCAACATGAACCAATTCCAATGTTATCACAAACTAAAACTCCTATTGTACCTAATAAAACTAATCGTATTGTACCATCATCACCTGATTATAATACATATTCATATCAAAAAACTCGTAAGTTATTTAGAATTTAAATTAATTATTATGTATCTATTTTGGATAAGCTTTTGGAACATCATCATCAATGATGTCAGCAAAACCACTTATACAAACATCACAAATCTATCCATATAAACAATCGGATATGAATAAAAATAATTTAAATCAATCATATTATCAACCAAATAATCATTTAGGTATTACAAAAAAAGCATTAGTTTTATATAAATTATTTTGTTTTTTTTTAAAAGATGATTATCCTGATAATAATCCTGAACAAAATGAAAAACCAGTAAGAATCAAAAAATTTGATTTTTTTTTTTCTAATTAAATGTCTTCTCTTTAGACATCATGTTTTTCAAAACCATTATGTTTAGGTTTAACACGTTTAAGTGGTGGAATTCTATTTGGAACAATGATATTATTAGCTGCTGCATCATTAGCTGGTCTTATTACAACAGTTATTTTATATGTTAAAGGTTAAATTACTAATCTTTTTTTGTTTTTAAATTTTAATCTTAAAATATTTTAATATATATATAGATACATCAACTGATCCTCAATGGAAAATTTTAGGTATGGTTGTATGTGGTATTATGTTATTAACAGTATTTGTAACATTATGTATATTTATTTATTGTTATAAACATGGTCGAATTGTTAATAATAATAATAATCAAAATAATTTATTAACATCAACATATAATCAAAGAAATAATATGCAAATTCCATATAATCCAAATCAATCATATGATACATCATCAATACCATATGGAATAATGCCAAATAATTCAATTATGTCACCAAATGATGATACAATTCAAGTTCAAGATAAACAAACAAATACAGAAACAACAATATGTCCATTAAGACCAAGAGATTATCAACGTGGTGTATGGCAAGTAATGAATGCATATGGTGGAATATCTTATCGGTCATTAGAACAACCAAAAATGATTAGTCGTCTTATACAAGTACAACCAAATGAAATTGATCAAGCTATTTTACAACGAAATAATCAAATAGCAAATATGGGAACACGAGGAACAAATCGTCTTGGATATGGTGATGAACAACGTTCACGTCATTTTATGGAACCTCAATCACATTATAATGTAGTTGAAGATATTATTGAAAGGCCACCATTAAAAGGACAATTAGATGACTATGATAAATTATCAAAAAAAGATAAATTACCTAAACAAAAATATAATAAAGTTTCTGTTCAACGTGTTAAACCAAAGGAACAATTAGATGTTGATCAAGAAAATTTTAATACTGATCATTTTTATCAATAAAATCTTTTTTTTTTTTTAATTAATTTCTCTCAAATGACCTCGTACTTTTTTTAATGCACTTCGGTACACTATACATTGCATCATCTTCATCTGATGCAATGTATACTCTCATATATAATCATATTGTTTTTTCTAACATTCTATTTCAGTTGAATAAATGGCTACATCACGTATTTTATCACGTTTTATTGTACCAAAAACTCTTAATCGTCTATCGCTAATAGGCAATAAGAATGGTTCAGTTCGTAATTTTTTTCATCATCATCGTAAATATTTACCAGAAGAATATTTTGGTTCAGCATCAAATGTATTTCAACGTTGGGAAAAAGAATTTGATCGAATGCAACAACAATTTGGAAATTTTTTTCAAGATTTAAAAAATAATCGAATGTTAACTAATTATTCACCGGGTTTAATTGGTAAATATTTTATATTATTCAAAAATAAGAATTTTGAAAAAATTTTTATTTTATTTAGAAAATAATTTAATTACTACTGAACCAGATGGTACAAGAAAATTTCATCTTACTTTAAATATAAGTCATTTTAAACCTGAAGAAATAAAAATTAAAACTCAAAATGGTACATTAACTATTTCAGCTAAAAAAGAGAATAAAGTATTAAAAAATAAATTTTATTACTAAAATAATTTTTTATCTTTTTAGGCAAATAATATTTATTCTCTTCATGAATTTTCTCAAACATATACATTACCAGAAGAACTTAATATCGAAAATTTAAAATCAACTTATACAGAAAATGGTATTCTTTCAATTGAAGCACCATTACCAAAATTAGAACAACAAATAAAAGAACGTCAAATACCAATTGAACGTACTAAATAAACCACTTTTTTTTTTTAAATTAAAATTAATAAAAATCACCAGTCCATTCCCTCGTTTATACATCCTAAATGACTCATATTATTTTTTATTCTATTCCAACGACATCTTTCATCCTCTATTGAAAAATATTTCTGTTGATTGATCGTATTACCAATAAAATAATCTTAATTACAAAATATCTGACGTCATTATTAAAGATATATATAAAAATCGTTAATCTTAAATAGCTTCTTTTTTTTTTATTACTTTAAATGGCTTCAAAAATCTTTACACCAACAAATCAAATTCGTTTAACTAATATAGCTACTGTACGTTTAAAAAAAGGTGGTAAACGTTTTGAAATAGCTTGTTATAGAAATAAAGTTATTTCATGGAGAAATAAAGAGTATACATAATAATTTATTTATTCTATAAAAAAATAAAATTTATTTTTTCTCTAGAGAAAAAGATCTTGATGAAGTACTTCAAACTCATACGGTTTTTTCAAATGTATCAAAAGGTCAAGCAGCAAAAAAAGAAGATTTAATAAGTTCATTCAATACAGATGATCAAACAAAAATTTGTCTTGAAGTATAATAATTAATATATATATATAAAAAACTAATTTATTTATTTATTATTTAAAATAGATTTTAGAAAAAGGTGAATTACAAGTATCGGATAAAGAACGTACACAACATTTAGATAATACATTTAAAGAAATTGCATCAATTGTTAGTGGAAAATGTATTAATCCAGAAACAAAACGTCCGTATACAATATCAATAATTGAACAAGCTATGAGAGATATTCATTATAGTGTTAATCCAAATAGAAATGCTAAACAACAGGTTTTTTCAGTTTAGTTTATTTAACAAAAAAAAAAAAAGATTTTTTTTTTTATTTAGGCACTTGATGTTATTCGTCAATTGAAACAATCAAATAATATACCTATTCAACAAGCACAAATGCGTGTACAATTAACAGTTCCAGGTAAAATAAATCTTTTCATTTTATTCAAATATCGACTTTTTTTTTAGCTAAAGATGCAAAGAAATTTAAAGAAAAAATGAATAAATTAACATCAATTCCACATGTTGATAATGAAGAATTTCTTGGTTCAACAATGCAATTAATATGTTCAATTGATCCAGGAGTATTTCGAGAATTAGATGATTTATTAAGTGCAGAAACACGTGGACAAGGACAATTAGAATTATTAAGTTTAATGGATGTTGCTGAAGGTGATGAAACTTTTAATGATTTACATGATGAAGAAACAAATGAATCATAAAAAAGAATTTTTATTGTTATTTTATTGCGAAAAAAAAAAAATTAAATAAGGATGGATGATAATCATGGGATATTCATTGGTTTTTTTCTTTTAAATATATTAATTTTCAAATAGTAGAACAAGATCAGTACGGAATATAGACTTTGTTTTGAAACTATTCTTATTAGAAATATATATTTGCATTCTGATTTTCTTAATAAATTGTTAAATTATATTTCGAAGAAATGAAAGTCTATTTAAGACTCATTTTCTTTTATATGGCTGAACGATGTCTTATAGACAGAATCTTGTCTGATGGAGATATTTAGAAACCACGCTCAATAAAAGAAAATATTGAAACGACTAATAAAAAAAAAGTTATTCAGTTTTATACACATTTTAAGAACATTTCAATGAAGGAAGTCGAAACAAGCCTTGAAGAAAAAAACCTAGGCCTGCAGAATCTACCCTAGTTTTTCTGCATTACACAAAAAAATCTGAATAATTTGCCCAACTTTTAGAAACGTACGAATCAGAATATCTTTTGATCAAAAATATATGTTAAAGAAAATAATTCTGTTCTTTTCTTGATTCATGAGTTTTTTTATTTAATATATAAGACGGAACTACAAAAAGATTAGTACTATTTTGATAAATGATTCGAGCGTTATCAACTTCCATGGTTAATACTTGATTTTTAATTGACAGAAGCACTCTAATATGATACTGATTTTGTATCGACGAAAGTTCAAACTGATTTATTTTCAAAACAAAAGGAATATTGAAAAGACAGACATAATTTCTTGCAATCCATAAGATTCGAGAGAGAACGACGTAGACCGTAGAATGAAACCAAAAAGTGATAATAATAATTTTCGTGCGTACATGACGCGTATAACGTACATATGTCTTTTATTCCTTAGGTATTTCTCCAAATATTTTGTCGTTTTGCTGTTATTTATATATTTTCCTTCTCATTATGTTTTCTTTCAAGTGTGTTCAATTTTCTTTAGCTCATTCATGTAGATACAGTGTTACTTGGAAACAAAATGGTTCAGCATTAATATATCAGAGCACTTCTCATTGATAAGAGTAATTAGCCTTTTCTTTTAGAGAAATTGAAATTTCCTTTTTGACGATTGAGATACTGCTATTTAAGTTATGGTTACTTTCTCATTCCATGACTTTTTGTGTTTTACTCTTGGTCTAATATATTTTTCAGATGTGCACAATATGCCGATCTGCATGCGCATGTGTGAGCAAAGTTTTTATTTTAGAGGAAGGTTCAACATCTCTCGTTCATACTGATTTTCAGACAAGATTCTTTTAGGGAAAAATAGAAAAAGATTGTTGTCTAAACTTTCAGACTAACATAATAAAAATTTTTTAGAAAAATAGTTTAAAAGAATCTTTGGATAGATTGTTTAGAGGAATGGAAATTGGTATAAATAATAATATATTTTAATTTTATATTTTTGAAGCTTTTAGATTCACCTAAGTATATAAATATAGTAGATTTTCTTAATGTAGAAGATTATATTAATGAAATATTGAAGACATTCCGATAGATAGGATTTATTTTTACTAGCGACTATTCAGACCTTTTATTACTTTTCTCCATCGAATAATAAAACAAAAATACACAAATGTCGACCAGCAGCAGCTATTCAGTCATATTAGGACAAATCAGCTCTAATATCACATTATATGTCGACTTTATTACATTGATTTTGGGAACAATTGGTGGAATTTGTAATCTAATTACATATAGTGGTCGACAAATGCGACAAACTTCATCTGTAATCTATTTATTATATGCAACAGTATTTCAATTACTCTCTGTTCTATTTTCTGTTCCAATTCGTTTAACTTCTGATCGATCTGCAGTTAATGTATTTAATCAATCACGTGCATTTTGTAAATTACGTTTTTATTTTGTTGTAACATTACCTGCGCTTGCTTCTTATTATATGTTCTTAGCTATTTTTGATCGCTGTCTATCAACATCAAAAAATATTCGAATACGTTCTTGGAGTGATACTAAAGTTGCATATCGATTATCATTTAGTACAATGATAATTATGTTTGTTATGTCAACACATATACTTATATTTCATGATATTTATAATAATCAATGTCGAATTATTCCGGGAAGCATTTATACATTTATTTTTGCTGGTTATTTGATAGTTATTGTTATATTTTTGCCACATGTTCTTATGTTGATCTTTTCTCTCATCACTATACTCAATATGAGAAAAATACGACAAGCTGCAGCACCGTCAACAGCAATGAATCCTATATCAAATTCTCGATCAGCACAACGTATAGAATTAAAAATTATCAAAGTATGATTTTCATTATTTATTTGCCATTTTTTCCCAATGAATAATTAAACTTCGTAGTGAATTATTTTTTTAAATTTAGATTATAATAATACAAATTTTTCTGGGCATATTGCTAACTCTTCTACGTCTTGGTTCATATAGTTACAACATCATCGCCAATGTTGTCTTAAATCCAACAGTTAATCAACGTGCTGCGACCTTATTTGCTATAACACTTGGGGGTTCTTTGTACTTTTTTAATTTTGCCATGTCTTTCTATGTATCAATTATTTCAAGTAAATTCTTTCGTAATGTATTTTACGAAAGAATTGTTTTTATCTATCGACGATGTGTTAGACAATAAGAACAAAGAAATTTATATCAGTAATACTGATTATTCTTGTCATTAGGTATTATCGAAGAATATTAGAACTGATCATTCTTATACATTACAAACTATGTACAACAAGATTTATGATTTATACCGAACTATTAAGAATTATATAGAATGCTTACTTTTTCATTGAATTTTCTTTCTAATAAAATAAAACTTATTACTTAGAGGTTCCATAAGTTCGGAGAATATTAAATAAAAATATAAAGAAAGTAAGACATTTTTAACTGGTACGTATTTAAATGCAAAGTAGTTTTAAATAAAAGTTAAGTAAAAATATCCATTTTCTTTGTAAGTTTTTTGGCAAAATATTTTATTTAAAGTCTAAGTGTGCAAAGCATTGTAAACTGGCTAGTAAATATATAGATTTTGTTAAGTATATAAACATAAACTTATAAGTAAAAAATTAAAAGATTCAGCTATTGTATTAACAAAACTTTGGCTGATTTTCATGATTGTCCGCGTTTCCTGTTTTCACTCAAAGACATGTCTTTGCTGCTGCAGGTGATCTGCAAAACTTCAATCTAATTGAAGTATTTATAAAACATGCAAAGACCTGAACAAAACCAGAAAATCTTATCCAGAAACTATTTGCACTATTGAAATCCGCAGATCTGTAATGCCGCCAATCTAGTATCAAGCAGATATTTCACCGTTATAAGACCTTTATCCTTTTATAGTGGAGATCGCCTCTGGATAAAATTTTCTGGGTTCTTTGGGTCTTCGCTTGTTTTACAAATACCCTCGGAATTTCGCCAACTGTACCCATCGAAACCACTGAAATTCATCAAAGATGGGTAAATTGAGTTTGTGGATAGACTCTTCGAAATACTCATCGAGTGGCAACTTGAATTTGGATAGTATCTGTAATACTGCTTTCTAAGATTTCCCAAAATTATATGTATCAGCCCATTTCTTAAATGAAATTGTTGGTTGGATTGAAAATAGAACTTGATCTGTTTGATTTAAATTGCAAGACTTCGAACATTTCTGCACAATATCAATTGCAATTGTAAAAAATCTTCAGAGTATATGTTGCTCTTTCAATGTATGCTTATATTTAATGACTTTGTTTGTTGCTTCTAATGAACTGATGATGCTTGATATAAAAATATGATAACCTTCATACCAAGAATCAAAGTTTGTAACCATTTATTCTTGAAATCTCTTTCCGGACTATTCTATTTTTCATAAACAAAGACGATGCATTTCCGAACACCTTTTCTGATTCATATTATTGTAATTTATCAACGTCTTCCAATAGATGGCTGTTGATTGTATTATTCTTGATACTTTTTCAAGGATTTGTTGATAGTTCGTCGCATATGTATCTAATACACTACCATTTTATCAAAATTGAATATTTCCTTAAATGCATTTCGTAAAGCATCGGATCCATCAATTATTAGAATTTCAAATGTAAATGCTGATCCAGCAAATTTTTCTACACCATTAGATATGATTCTGCAAATAAACTCAAAATCATTTTGTTTCTCATCTGAATCCATGGAAAGACGACTACTTTTCTCAAAACTCGATTATGATCTTGACAGACTTCTAACTCATTCTTAGGAACAACGATGTATAAAAAAGATGTTTCAAGTAACTATCGTTGAAATTTCAAAAGATATCAATATAGTTTTATTATTCTAATAATCAGTATTCATCTCTGAATATGGTTCCTTATTATTCAACTAAGTTTTAAAAACAAGATCAGATTTTTAGTTAACACACTCAACTCTATCAAAGCATTTAACAAAACAGTGATAAAAAATTTTTTCGATTCTTAAGGGGAATCTCAGGGATGAATGCTGATTATTAACATAATAAAACTATATTGATATATTTTGAGATTTCAACGATAGTTGCTTGAAACATCTTTTTCATACATCGTTGTTCATAAAGAATGACCTAGAAGTTCGTCAAGGTCATAATCGAGTTCCTAATGTTTTGTCATCAGAAATGTTTTCTAACCATTGTACATCTATTAAGCTAAACAAAACTGGAAAAGAAATGTTTTCAGAAAAGTGTTCATCTTCCTACGGACTCGTCCTGTAAAATTTCCCAGGTATTAGAGATATTTAAAAAATAAGCTCATTAAAAGAAAATTAAAAAATATATTAAAATCATTGGAAAGACTAATAAAAAAATAGTTTTGCAGTTTTATACGCATTTTAAAAAAAATTTCATAAAAGAAGTTGAAGCAAGCCTTGAGAAAAATAAAACAAAAACAATTGCTTATATAAAGTGTTAATTTACTTTACTTATAAAGTAATGTTCACAGTTTAGCTATTAATATAGGAATGAACGATGAAGTATACGTAAACGATGTGTATACACATTACAGACAAAAAATGACACACTCTCTCTCCCGCAATTCTGCCAAGATTCTTGTCTAAACTACCAGACTAACAGCAATCTAGAAAAAATAGGCCAACGAACGTCGACTAACGCTAAATGAAATATAATTAGCTTCTGCTGTTACCAAGATATATATAACATTTTCTTTTAGAAAAATAATTCAAAAGAATCTTTTTTAATAAATTGTTAAGAGGGATGGAAATTAATATAAATAGTAATAGTAATTACCTCAACATTTTATCAAATAATATTAAAAATATCTTTGCATTTTTATATTTTTATTTTATATTTTCTGAGCTTCTGGATATACCTAAGTATACAAATATATTAGACTTCATTAATTTAGAACAATACATTAATGAAACCTTGAAGACATTGCGATAGATAAGATTTCTTTTTACAATCGATACATCATCATAAAAAGAGGAAGTAAGAAGTTGATTCAGCTCATTTCAGTAATTATTTTTATTTTATTCAGACCTTTTATCACTTCTCTCTATCGAATAACTATACAAAAATACACAAATGTCGACCAGCAGCAGCTATTCGATCATATTAGGACAAATCAGCTCTGACATCACATTATATATCGATTTTATTACACTAATTTTTGGTACAATTGGTGGCATTTGTAATCTAATTACATATAGTGGTCGACAAATGCGACAAACTTCATCTGTAATCTATTTATTATATGCAACAGTATTTCAATTACTCTCTGTTCTATTTTGTGTCCCACTTCGTTTGACGGTTGATCGATCAACAAATAATTTGTTTCAACAATCAAGTGTATTTTGTAAATTACGTTTTTATTTTGTTGTAACATTACCAGCACTTGCTTCTTATTATATGTTCTTAGCTATTTTTGATCGATCTTTATCAACATCAAAAAATATTCGAATACGTTCTTGGTGTAATACGAAAGTTGCATATCGATTATCATTTAATACAATGATAGTTATTTTTTTAATGTCAATACATATACTTATATTTTATGATATTTATAATAATCTATGTCAAATTATTCCAGGAAGTGTCTACACATTTATTTTTACTGGTTATTTAATAGTTATTGTTACATTTTTGCCACATGTCCTTATGTTGATCTTTTCCCTCATCACTATATTCAATATGAGAAAAATACGACGAAGTGTAGTACCATCAACAAAAGTGAATCCTGTATCAAATCATCGACAGGCATCACGTATGAAATTACAAATTATCAAAGTATGATTCTCTTCACAATAAATAATTAAACTTCTTAGTGAATTATTTTTTTAAATTTAGATCATTATAATACAAGTTTTTCTGGGCATATTATTAACTCTTCTACGTCTTGGTTCATATAGTTACAACATCATCGTCAAGGTTGTCTCAACTATAACAGTTAATCAACGTGCTGCAACCTCGTTTGCGCTATTATTTGGCGGCTCTTTGTATTTTTTCAGTTTTAGTATACCTTTCTATATATCAATTATTTCAAGTAAATTCTTTCGTAATGTATTTTACAAAAGAATTCTTTTTATCTATCGACGATGTGTTAGATAATGAAAGAAAAAAATTTATATGAGTAATGCCTACGATTTATGTCACTAGATATCGTCGAAGAACATTAGAATTGATTATTCGCACATTCATTCTTAGTGTACATAAGAAGCTACTAACAATGGAACTTATGAATTGCATTGAACTATTAAATGTTGTAAATTGTTTCTTTGTCTTTTAATTTTCTTTTTAATTAGATACAACTTATAATTCACACGAATTTTAGTCACACGATAATGATTTGTACAGTAGAAGAGTATACTATTGCTCTATAAAGATAGAAGAAATCTTAAACTTTAAATCCAAATAAATGGCTAAATACTTGGTGCAATAATTGAAATAGATGGGAGAATTTTGAGTTTGAGTAGCTGTTGTTGCTTGTGCGAATAGTGAAAATAAATCAACAAATTCTTGTAACATTTTAAAATCACGTGTAGTCAGACATAAATGTTTATATTTTAATTGACCGAAAATATCATTCAACTCAATAGTTGGTATAGTAAGAATTCATTCTACTGTCATGAACTGTGAATGCTATCTTGTAATAACAGCACGAGAAATGGACACCTTCATCAAATCTAATATTTTCTGAAAATTTGGTTGATGTATGTGCAAGTTTCGCAATGGCAGAAACCTTTTTCAATGCACTCACAATTGATTTGGCCTCTTTCAGACCATCTTTGACAACGAGTTGGATCGTATGTACAAAACAAGGAATTCGAAATATTTCAGTATTTTCCACTAATCAATTTATTGATTCTTGAATAAGATCTTTAGATGTTGCATCAGAAGTTGTTGATAAATTTGTTGTTGATAAGTGATCAGGTGGATATTCATATTCATCACTTAATGCTCCATCATCATTTGTATCAAAATAATTTTCAATTTCATTAATTTCATCATCATTATTTTCAACAAAATATTTTTCAAAACCAGGAATAGCAATATTTTGAAATGCATTATCAGTAACTAAACGAACAATCTTGTTTTCAAGTCCAAATGAACTAATAATTTCTTCATATTTTTCAAGTAATAATGATCCAGAATGAGTACCCCATAACGGTACAAAGCACAAAACATAATTTTTAAAATTTCCATCAATAATGGCATGAGCTATAAAATGGGTGATCTATATTTGAAACATTTTTTAACAATAATCCTACCTGTTATAGCAAAAAAAGGTCTCATTCTTCGATCAGTCCATACATCAAGTGCTAAAGATAAGAAGTTAGCTGTTGAACAAAATGTGATTAAATGATCATGTATTTCATCGTATAAATTAGGAATTGTTTTTAGAGTTACAGTTCGTCGATTTATAATGTTAAACTTGGAATCGACTTTTCGCATAAAATTAATAAATGCTGGACGTTCTACAATTGACAATGGTAAACCCAAGGTAATAACTAAATCATTGACAATAGTTAAAGATAATTCAATTTGTCGTGCATGATTTGAACCATATGATGCACGATTTGGTGAACAATTTTTTCTTGGAAAATGATTAGTAATTTTGTTGATTTGTGAAGGTGAGTCGATCTTTTTAGATTGACTCAAACAATTTTCATATTCTTCCTTATGATATTGTCGGACCAGACGGGTAAAGTTGGACGTAACTCCTTGCTTGTCAATAACTCTTTTGGATTTATTATATAATAAACATTTAGTAGACCACCTTTTCTTATCAGTTTCAATTTGAAGACCTTCGAGGAATTAATCACGAGCAGATTTAAATATTGTTGAACTGGATGCTAAGCTTTGAGAAATAGTTGTTGAATTAATCGCTGGTAATACTTCTATTTTGATTGCTGCAACACCGCGAAATTATAATAACAAAGGTTACACAACGCAAACGTATTACAAAGATCGCTGATAAACAGATCATTGGAATATTAGTTTACCAATAGAAATTGGAAAAAAATTTTATTGAATAAAACTTTAGAATACACATTTCCTGATATATCAAATTTATTCTTAATAAAATTCTTATTTTTAATTATATTTTCCTTTTCCATTTCGATTCTGTAATATGACTTATGAAATACAAAAAAGAAAGAGTACATCAAAACCTCTTCATATATGTTTATTGACTTGACTTGCCCATCTCTGGTCGCAGGGAATCAAATTCGGTGAGTGCGCTGGATGGCCCATCAACTTGATGCGTTGAGCTTCTAAATATTCCATTGTTTGTGTTGTCTTGTGTGCTGATGCATTGTCATGGTGAATGATAAGATCATTAAGACGTTTTCCACTTGTTTTAAAACATTTGAAAGACATTCATCTGTATACCACTTAGCTGTAACTGTCTTACGGTTTTCAAGAGGAATGATGAATGAGAATCACTTCTTGCAATCCAAACTTCACTTTGACTCTTCGTCTCTGGATCATAATAGTAAAACCAGCTTTCATCGCCAGTAATAATGTTATAAACACGTTTTGATCTTCCACCATTGAATTTCTCAAGCATTGTCACGCAATAATCAACACGATCTTGCTTTTGACTCTCAGTTAAAAAATGTGGCATTCACCAACATGTAATTTTTCTTAAACCTAAATAATCATGTAGAATAGATTGAATTGCTGCCGATCCAATCTGTAAGGTGTCCTATAACTGTTGATATGTAATGTGTGGATCATCGTTGATCAGCTGACGGACAGTTTCAACCTTTTTCTCAAGTGACTGCACTTTTTGGTCGACCGACATGAGGTTCATCTTCGAAGTGTTCTCTGTCCCGAATGAATCCAGCATAGCAATTATAAACCGTTGCACGTGATATACAAGAGTCACCAAATGTCATTTTTAAAGATTCAGGACATTCTTACTGTGATAATATTTTTTTAATCGTAGTAAATCATAACGCGAAGTGATTCACGTGTAAGATCCATAGTAATAACAAAAAAATGTGTTAGTAGTATATCAACTAACCTACAAAAAAAACAAGGGGAAACGTTCAAGAGCTAAAACTTTGTGGACTTTATTGTAAGACTTGGAGCTACTATTGCAACTACCAAAGTCATCTAAATCGATTAATTGAAGGATACCCTCGCCCCACTTTTTTCATAATTTCCAGATCTCAGAGAAGGCAAGTCCGATCAAGCTAAAATTTTCACCACAGATAATAGACCTAAATTGATGAGACACATGTTGGAGGAAAAAAAATTCAAAAGGAGTCTTCTTGGATTTTTTGAATAACTGATGGTTTTTCATAGGGTCTCATTGTGTCACCAGTTTTCCCCATTAAATTTCGTCTGATTAAGCTGAAAATGTTTTTTGGGAATACTTATAGAGGTATTTCAGAGGTATTTTTCGGCTTTTTTTAGAAAGCTCACTTTCTTTTTGTTTATAAAAAAAATACGTAAAGATTTTTGCCATAGCCAAATTTCTGATTTTCAGAATTCTATAAGTTCGGATGAAAACATCAGAAATTAAAACGGCCGATTTTACCTTTGAACAGAAATACCATTTTCTAAAGGTATCAAATTGTTTGTTAATTGTATTTTTCATATTCACTCAATATAATACTAATTATGCCATCAAAATCATGGAAAAATCGGTGATTAATCAAGAAAATTAATGTTTTTTTGTCAGTTCTTACAGAAAAATAAAGATTTATCAAAAATGATAAAACTTCGATGACATCGACAGATGACATCGGATAGCCTATTGTAGATCCTCTTCGAGTTCATTTTCTTCATACTTCTTCTTCCATAAAAAGAACCAAATTGATAGCTCACAAAACTAATCGATGGAAAAACAGCGAGTAATAGAGCTATCGATACAATGGCATGAAAAAATGAGTGATATTACGTGGTTCTCGTAGTATTACCGACGTGAACAGTTAAGCAAAAAACGGCAATTTATCGCGATTAATCGTTAAAAGTGCCACAATTTTCACTACATAGATACAAAATCTTTAGTTAAATAATGCTATCTAACGAAGCTTAACTGATTAAATCATTAGTCAACGAATTTGACTTACGCCTTTCCAGATTCTTGTTGTTCTTAGTTACCATCAAGATTCTTGTCTACAAAACCAGATCTAGACATTCTTGTAGATAGAATCTTGTTTTCTTGAATTCTTTTGATCATAAAAGAGAAAAATTCTTTTGTGCTCTGGCAAGTTTATTGTGCTTTATTGTCCTTATTACTACAGGCCAGCTAAAATTATATTTTTTCATTGTTTTATTATAAAAATTTCACAAGACTTCCAAATATTTAAAACATAAGCACCATAAAAAAAATTTTAAAAATATTAAAATCATTGGAATGACTAATAAAAAAGTTATGCAATTTGATATGCACTTTAAGAAAATTTCGATAAAGGAAATCGAAGCAAGCTTGAAAAAAAACAATTGCCTATTTAAATTGTTAACTTATTTTACTTATAAGGTCATGTTCACAGTCTAGTCATTGATATATAAATAAATGATGAAGTATATATAAACGATGTGTATAAACATTTTAGACAAAGGATGACAAACTCTCTCTTTCAATTCTACCAAGATTCTTGTCTAAACTACCCGATTAACAACAATATGGAAAGAATAGGCCAACGAACGTCGACTAATGATAAATGAAACATAATTAGCTTATATTGTTACCAAGACAGATAACAAATTTTTTAGAAAAATAATTCAAAAGAACATTTTTTAATAAATTGTTAGGAGGGATGCGAACGGGCATAAATAATAATAGTAACTACCTCAACATTTTAATAAATAATATTAAAAATATCTTCGCGTTTTTATTTTTTAATTTTATATTCTCGGAACTTTTAGATTAACCTAAGTATATAAATACAGTAGGCTTTTTAATGTAGAAGAATATATTAATGAAACCCTAAAGGAATTACAATAGACAGGATTTATTTTTAGAAGCGATATATCATTATAAAAAAGAGGATGCAAGAAGTTGATTCAGCTCTTTTCAGTAATTACTTTTATTACATTAGAACATTTTATCACTTTTTTCTACCGAATAACTATACAAAAATACACAAATGTCGACCAGCAGCAGCTATTCAGTCATTTTAGGACAAATCAGCTCTGACATCACATTATATGTCGATTATATTACATTAATTTTTGGCACAATTGGTGGAATTTGTAATCTTATTACATATAGTGGTCGACAGATGCGACAAACTTCATCTGTAATCTATTTATTATATGCAACAGTGTTTCAATTACTCTCTGTTCTATTTTGTGTCCCACTTCGTTTGACGGTTGATCGATCTGCAGTTAATATATTTAATCAATCAAGTGTATTTTGTAAATTACGTTTTTATTTTGTTGTAATATTACCTGCACTTGCTTCTTACTATATGTTCTTAGCTATTTTTGATCGATGTTTATCAACATCAAAAAATATTCGAATACGTTCTTGGAGCAATACGAAAGTTGCATATCGATTATCATTTAGTACAATGATAGTTATTTTTTCAATGTCAATACATATACTTATATTTTATGATATTTATAATAATCAATGTCAAATTATTCCAGGAAGTGTCTATACATTTATTTTTGCTGGTTATGTTTCTATTCATTCATTATGTAATCATTCTTGTTCTTTTTATATTACCTGAAAAAAAAATGATCAATCGTATGATGATGTTGAATATTTCTGTATTCAAATTATATTTCAGAAAATTAAACATTCAAAATATTTCAATTCTATCCTTAGTTCAACTAAACTAATTGTGACTTTGATAAAAGGTTGTCGAAATCAGAATGACTAAAGAACTATTTTTAGTATTTTCAAATTTTTTCTTTTTTTGTCTCCATCGGGGCACTACAACAGTTTTGCAGCCCAACTCTTCTAGAAATTGTTATTTGAGGACATCTATTCTATTATAATGACTAAACATATTTAGGATTATGTGCAATATTTCAGACTTGTACGGAAAACCCATTGTTGTATTTTTTTTCATTTCTTTCGAGTCACTCCCACATCATTTTCGATATGAGTTTTCAATTCTCACGTGAACAATTTCGCACTATGATTTTATATGACTGGAAAATTGGTTTAACATACAACGAAAGTCATGCTCGTTTGGTGCAAGCATGGAGGGACCAAGCACCTTGTGACATCTTAGTCCTCCGTATGTTTCATGAATACCAGCGGAATAACTTTAGTGTTGAGCATGCTGCCCGCTCAGGTCGTCCTCGAGCATCTGTCAACGAACAGAACAACGGATGCTGTGCGAACAATAATAGAAAATGATCCTCATTCAATATACCAACAAATAGAGAACATCTCGGGTATTAATGCCATATAAATCAAGTCAATTATTTATGATTATTTAAAGTGACGCAAAGTGTGAAGTCGATGGGTGCCACGATTCACCTGAATAACGCCGAAAACGAAAATGTCGGAAGCAATTATATAGAAAGTAAAAATGTTAAAAACAAAAAGACGGAAACTAATAATATCGAAAAGTAGAAATGTCGAAAATAAAAAGATCGAAAAAAAAGATCGAAAGTAAAACTGCTATGGAATCAGTAGAAAAATACAAAGAGGTGACACTAACAATCAATAAGTATAATGGCGTATACGTGTAATTCTGTTATTGGTTGAATGCGCAATTGGTCAAGAAGGTCAATAAAATTATAGAATGCACATAGAACTAAACAAACAAATAAACATATATGTACGTGTAAATTTTTACTAACACAATCACTAACTGAAATTGGGAAAACTTGATCATGACAACCACAACCACAACCACATCATCTGAAAAGGAAAATATTAATGTGACATTTGTCAAATTAAACAAAGATCACTTGTTATTGATGTTAAATGATTATTTATACAAATGTAATAAAAAGACAGCTAAAAAAAACGATTGGATTTGCACCAGTAATGCGTGTAAAATGTCTGTACACATAGATCAAAATAATGTGTATTTCTGCGGTGGCACAGATCCACACGATTATGAATCGAATCCTGAAATGATTGCTGTCAAGGACATTCGGCAGAAGATAAAAGAGTAAAATCTTCATGAAACAATACCAACGTCTATGATTTATGAGTAAGAACTTTCTGAAACGATCATAACTTCAACGACTATGGCTATCATACCAGCATGCCAAGAGATTGGTATGTTTGTTAAGAGTTTATATTTAACTCATTCTTTTCAGATTCAAGTCTAACTAAAGCTCGAAGAAAAATGGTACCGTTGCTTCTTGATTCTTGTTTATTCGATATTCCGGATGATTATAAAAAAACTATTGATGGAAAACGTTTTTTATTTAGTGATGAAACAATAGTACGACATGAACATATTTTAATATATTCAAGTGATCATTAGCTGTACATATTATTTAATTATCCTATTGTTTATATGGACGGGACGTTCTCAAAATCTCTTGCACATTTTAAGCAAATATATATCATACACGCTATTTTGTTTGACATATGTAAGCAATGCAATTCTTATTCAAAAATAAACTTATTTATTTTAGGTCTGCCTTGTGTTTTCTGCTTGGTTGCGAACAAAAAAGCCGTCACGTATCGACACATATTCAGCGAGCTTAAACAAATTCCCGGTGATCGTGGTAAAGTATTTTCGCCTGTGATGATAATGAATGATTTTAAAGCAAGCATCATACCGGTGATAAAATCCGAAGTGAGTGATAGATGTCATCAAAGAAAATTTTGTTTCTTTTCTATTCATTCTTTTCTAGTTTCCTAGTTCACAACATTATGCATGTTTTTTTTACTTCACGCAGGCCGTGTATCGTCAAATACAATCTTTAGGAATGCAGCAAGATTATTCATCAAACGAGATTTTTAGATTCTTATGCAGAAAACTCATTGCATTAGCCTTAATGCCACGAGAACAAGTTATTATTATTGGCTCGACATCGCTGACTTATGGAATGTATCCACATGTGATACTCGTATGAATAATGTGTGCGAAGGTAAGAATGACTAATAAAGTTTTGAAGTTATTTTCTTTCTTTTCAAAGGTTATCATAATCGAATAAATAGTAGGATATATAGAAACCATCCCAACATATGGCTACTCATCAAGTTTATTGAAAATGAAGAGAAAAGAGTACAATTCACAACATTTCAATGACTCGCTGGTGCATCACAGAAGAAAAATACCCGTACAACATCACTTCAACGTAGAATTAATACACTTTATGATAGATATGGTAATGGTTTGATCAATTCATCTGAATTCCTAGCCGGTCTAGCATTAGTCGTAACAAAGAAAACTAAATGAAAGTACAGATGTACAACTCGAGCTCATTTTTTCAGTTCTATATTTTATTCATTACTATATAATCTTTTTCTCTATTGAAAACTTTGTTATAATTCTTATATTTTTGATACTGAATAAAAGATTTTCATGATGATACTAACAATAACTTTTTACTAGTCTCATTCATCATCTTTCGATATTTTTACTATTTGGTACTTTTATTATTCGACATATTGCTTTTGACGTTATACACACCATACGTTTTTATCTTCGACATTTTTCCTTTTCTTTCTTCGATATTTTTATTTTTCGATCAAATTCAAGTTAACCGGTGCCACATCAGTTAACTAAAAGCCAAAAACAGTGACGCATTCGATTTTGCCGTCATTCACTGAAGAGATTTGAAGAAGGCCAATTCCGTCATGTATTTGACATTATAACTCGTGATGAATCTTAGTTCTACCATTATGATCCAGAAACAAAAGAGCAGTCTAAAGTTTGGGTGTCAAAAACTGATCCACGACCAACCAAGGTTCATCGAAGCAAGAGTTCAGGCAAAAGAATGGTGGCTATTTCTTTATGAAATCTGGTTTAATCAAGTCTATACCATTAGAAACTGGTGCGACACTTAATGCAAGCTGTTATGTTAACACTTGTCCTCCACAAGTCTTTCAAGCTGTATCACAACAAAGACAAACCCGTGGTCTTCGATATCTCATTTTTCATGACGATAATGCAAGAGCACATCGAGCTTGGATTACCAATGAATTTTTAACCGAAAATCATGTAGAATCATATTCAAATTCTCCAGATCTAAGTCCCTGCGACTTCTTCTTATTCCCAAAACTCAAAAATCAACTGTGTGGAATTCAGTTCGACGACAACAACACAATGTTAGCAGCTTTAGAACAAGCCATTGACAGTCTCACAAAATAAGACTTTCAAAACTGCTTCGAAGACTGATTTATTCGAATGCACAAGTGCATTGATGCTGAAGGACAGTACTTTGAAAAAATACATTAGAACCAGTCTCTGAATATCTGTCGAAAGGACTGGCTGCTAAACTTTTGTAGTGTCCCATGTATCTAAGTGTGTGATTGGCGGAAAACAAAGGGGAAGCCGTTTACAACTGAATCATTCATGAAGAAAAATGTTTCACTACAAGAGAATATAGAATTATAGGAATGATCAGCTGTTGAGAAGATGATATCAAGTGTAATGTTAACAAATCTGTTTTAATAAGTATTCATATCTGTATATGAATTGTTAATATGAAATAATTTCACCTACATCTCTAGATATTTTTTTATTGATCCGTTGATAGGTTCAACTTTGTTGTTTACACTTTATACGTAACGCATTAGAAGAATGTACAGTATGTGATAAAGATAACATGAAAAGAAATGTAAAGTTTGGGTAAAAATTTAATTATGTAATATTTAAATAACATCGATTTGACAATTATTGTTACATTTTTGCCACATGCTCTTATGTTGATCTTTTCTCTGATCACTATGTTTAACATTAGAAAAACACGACGAAATGTAGCACCATCAACAACAATGAATACTGTATCAAATCATCGATCGGCACGTCGTATAGAATTACAAATTATTAAGGTATAGTTTTGTTTATTTATTTATCTTGTTTTAACTTTGCTTAATAATTTTCTTCCCAATGAATAGTTAAACTTTTTAGTGAATTTCTTTTTTAAATTTAGATCATTATAATACAAGTTTTTCTGGGCATATCACTAACTCTTCTACGTCTCGGTTCATATAGTTACAATATCATCGCCAATGTTGTCTTAAATCTCACAGTTAATCAACGTGCTGCAACCTCGTTTGCTATAATGCTTGGTGGTTCTTTATATTTTTTCAGTTTTGGTATACCTTTCTATGTATCGATTATTTCAAGTAAATTCTTTCGTAATGCATTTTACGAAAGAATTCTTCTTATCTATCGACGATGTATTAGACAATGAGAACAAAGAAATTTAAATTAGTAATAACAACTATTCTTGTCCTTATGTATCATCAAAGAACATTAGAAATGATCATTCAAACATTTAATATTCATATACATCACAAACTATATACAACAAGATTTATGAATGCTGACTTTTTCATTGAATTTTCTTTCTAATAAAATAAAACTTCTTACCTAGAGGTTTCATAACTTTGGAGAAGATTAAAAAAAGAATATAAAGATAAGAAGAAATTTTTAATTTAATTTTTATTAAATGCTCAGTAACCAAGTTCATTCCCTTCTAGCAATGTATTGAAAGATTTTTTTAAACTTTCCTGCTGAAAAAATTTCAACCATCTAGAAAATTGTACGAGCACGTCATGTTTTATTCATTTGATCAATTAAACTTTGCTCAATAAAATTAATTAACTAAAACTAATGTAGTATTAAGTCTGACGAATATAACATATATTGATGCTTTTTCTGTTAAATAATTGTAATAAAATTGGATGAGTTTGAAGCCAATGATGATCAGCAAGTATATTTGAACTTTTACAATCTGATATCTTTGTTTATGTTATATTTCATCTATGAAACACATATTTTATTCTTTTTCTTTTGAATTAAATTTTGTTTTTAATATATAAACATTTACAAAAGTATTAATGGCACTTTTAGTTGTTTGAAAAAACTGCTTCATCGAATAAAAACAAAATATTTTTACATTATACATTTATATATTTATAATAAATAGATAAATTTAGCAGACTATTTTGTTCTTATTTTTATAATATTCAAATAGTAATGCAGAAATAAAATAATCTTCCAATCTACTACGTTTACCATATTGTTCCGTATCACTTTTATGATATTATAACAAGAAGAAAATGGACTTCCAAAGGAATTGGCGCTCTTTCCACGAGCTATGAAACATTCGGATCAACTTTTTTTCCTACTCCTCTTCGAGGTGTTTACTAGATAATTTATCCCTGTACCCCCATACGGGGAAAAATTTTAATGGAAGAGATTTTGCGATAAGAATTAAAGTTTTTGGTGTATTTTCATATGCGGATTCTGAATATGATATTTATTTTTCATAAAACACAATTTTTGATAATCGAAATCTTGAAAAATTAGCTGTTTTCTGATATGTTTTGCCTCATAAACTCTGTCTCTTCAGAAGTTTGAATCCTACTAATACAGATAGACATATTTCTTTGCTTTTCTTTCTTTTATTTGATAGATTTTATAAAGCTGCATTTGTGGTGAAAATTTCACTTTTTAGCTGAGTCTTTCTCAAGTTATAGATTAAAAAATAAGTATTAAAAAGAGAATTTTTTTTATCGTAGACAGTGGTTGTCAGTATAATCATTGAATAAGATGATTTTAATTTTATTTTGTAGAGAATCCTTAGTTGTTTATATACGAAAAATTTGGTTATTATTCATGAAGCTATGGATGAAATATTGGTCTTGACATAATAATTTTGCTGAGAGTGAAAAAGTTCACAGAATGATTCTCTGCTCTTGTATCCTCATATCAGTCCCCATAAAAAAATAATTAAGAGGAAAGAGTATAAGCGACAGTGCCATTGCCTGTTTATTATAAATATATATAAATGTATGAATCTATATTGTAAGAATATTTTGTTTTTGCTCGATGGAATTGTTTTTTTCAAACAACGAAATACTCTATTAATATTTTGATAAATGTTTATATATAAAATAAATTAAACTAACTCAAGAGGAAAAGAATAAAATATGTCTATCAATTCATCTACCTTCTTATCACGCAAAGAATCTATAAAAAGCGTTTAACAATAAGAATATGTAAGACAAAATTTTGATTGAAATCTGTCTCCATCAACAATAATTTTTAATAATTTATCATAGTACTCGCACGCAACTTATATAATCTTACACAAAGTTTTGGTAAAGTTCGACACAAGCTCTTCAAATTGATTAGATAAATTAAACATGGTTAGTTCACGTGATTTTCAAGATAGATAAAATTTTTTCAGTAAAAACAGTTTAAAAAAACTTTTAATGAATTGTTAGGAGGCATTCAGCTTCATATCAATAATGATAACAACTATTTTGAACATTTAATAAAATTAAATTTAAAATATCTTAAGGTCTTTGTATTTTTGTTTAATCTTTTTAGTGCTTTTAGATATTCCTACAGACGTAAATATACTAGAGTTCATTCATGTGAATGAATTAATTAATGAAACTTGGAAAGCATAACGGTACAAAGGATTTCCTTTCGCCGACTACATATCATCATAAAAAGAAAAAGTGAGTAGGTGATTTGATTCATTTCAGCAACCGTTTTAATTACATTAAAACCTTTTATCTCTTTTCTCCATCAAATAACAGAAGTAAAATACACATATGTCGACCAGCAGCAGCTATTCGATCATATTAGGACAAATCTGCTCTAATATCACATTATATGTCGATTATATTACAATAATTTTTGGTACAATTGGTGGAATTTGTAATCTAATTACATATAGTGGTCCACAGATGCGACAAACTTCATCTGTAATCTATTTATTATATGCAACAG
>JAJEKB010020622.1:310195-322454 GCA_022393335.1 Macrotrachela quadricornifera | reverse complement strand
TGATAAAGAATAAGTTTATTAATAAAATATAACAAAAAAAAAAACATGTTATCTTATCATATTAACATACCACACTGTTTTAAATGAAAAATATATTTCTATATTACATAGTAAAGAAAACAAATTCGTTAAATATACATAAATATATTCTACTGAACTCATTGAAGAGTTCATTCTTGATCTTTACATTTATCAATGCTTCTATAATGATAATAGAAGAATAAACAGCATATTTGTAACTGAGTTTTATGACATAGATCACGATGTTATTGAAAATCTATTCAAACGTCTAGATTTAATGGTATATGATAATAAATTTAATCCTTTAGCTCGTTCAATTTCATGTGATATATTCGTGAGAATTGCGTCGAAGATTCTTGATTATTTTTAATATCGGCAAATGACTGTGTGTTTGTCCGTATGATAACTGTTATATTTGGGATATTATAATTTTCTCCGCTGTTATGCGAACGAAAGCCAGTGTTGTCCGTGTCGATCAGAGGCTTCGAGGACATTCTTTAATGCGTACCGAATAACACCATATTGCGTCTTTATAATAGTGAGAAAAATGAGAAAGGGAAAGAAACCGTTATTTAGCGATGTTTTTTCCCATTTCTAATGATGAAAATGATTGTTTGTTGATCTATAGTCAAGAAACGGAATGCATCATTTCGATCTATGTTACTTGTAAACAAAATGTCAATAGAAATATTTTTTATTTTATTATATTTATCAATATACAGTATTATTTAATGATATAATAAATGATAAAATGCGAGAATATCACAAAAGAAATATTGTTTATGAAAGAAAGAAAGAAAGAAAAAACGACTTTACAATTAATAGAAAAACATTGTAAGAAATAAAACAGGTAATGTTGATTTTATTTTTAATCTCCAAGTGTCACTTGAATGAGACCACAAGCAACTCGGCCACCAGAATTCCTATTTGAATAAAAATATTCGAATTAATTTAAATATAAAATAAAAGGTTAAAATCTTACCCAGTTGAATTACTCTCACCCGTACCATCACCACCATCATCAAACATTTGATGTACAATAATAGTTCGACCAGCAATTGATTGTGTTGAATTATAAAATTGAATAATATTATCTGAAATTTGAATAGTAGCTACACCATTTGCATCTGTTGTTATATTTCCAAGATCACCAACATGTCGATGTAATATATCATCAAGACGCGAACCGTGATTAACATCTAAATATATTAGTTTTTGTTTTTACATAAATTTATCAAAAATTTTATTACCTACTATAAGGATTAAAATGGCCACCAGCATCAATACAGTTTGGTGAAACTGAAGTTACAGGATTAGTATGAACGTGAAAACCCTTTGAAAAGAAAATAATTATTTATTTTTTTATATTTTTTATTCAACATACATGATTACTATTAGGAGCTAGTGAGGATAGTGTACCACTAAGTACAACAGGTGAAGAAGCATCATTTTGAACAAATCTTAATATTCCAATTGATGTTGATGTACCATTTAATTGAACATTAGCAGTAGCTTCTATGAGACATTGACTATCATGAATTAATAATAATAAAACACCAGCAAATAATACGAACATAATAAAGAATTGTAAAATAAAAATCTATTCAACAAAAAAAAAAAATATTTTATTTAAAATATGAAAAGTATTGTATGAGGAAAGAGCAATAGAAGCGCGGACATGAATATAATATTGAATGAATCAAAAAAAATAATACGACGCCTTGTTTTATACTTTTACTACCCTTTCATACGTCAAGGTTATATGATTGATCATAATAACGATTCATATGTGTCATACACGTGATAAATATAGTCTGGGACGCGCATTAAGTATATTTGATCATTTTCTGTCCAAACAAATGATGAAAAGTCGAATGTTAAAACGAAATATACTTTTTTTATGTAGAAAAATATGCGCTTTTTCATGCGTAAAAACATCGATTCTTTTTTTTTTATTGACCTGATTGTATGTGTCATTTTCTATAAATAATCCTTTAAACCGATTCAAGTTTTAGGACGATACACGTAAGCAAATAATAATACTTGTTCCTTACAGTGTAATATTAAAGAAATGAAAATCCATAGATATACATATAATTTTCACATAAGGTAACACAAAAGTCATTCTACCGAAAAAAAACCCAAATATCTAATAAAAACATCAGCTTGTTTGCTCAAGCAATAATAGAAATATTCAATTTTTTTTAGGCAAAGTGATTTTTGCTGAACTATGGGAAAAGTAAATGTTTGTTGTTGATGTCGATAGTGGTACTTGACAACAGGTTTCTCTAGGTATGTCTTTGTGAATATTAATCAGAGGTGATGGTAGCAGGATTTTTTCAACCTATGAGCTACTTCACCAGTTGAGCATTCATTAACCTTCCATGGATTACTGATGGGTTATGTTTTACAACTGTTCGGTATAAATTGTTTTTGAGTTTTTTATGCCGCATCTTGTGATGTACTTTGGTCTTATATTAATAGAATATATCAGTTGGTAAATAAGTAAAACGTCTTCGTGGTTTTGTAGAGTCGAATTTTAGTTGCTTAGCATTTCGTCGATTTTGAAAACAAAAAACTGTCCTATGCAGCTTGTAGAACTTTTCACGTCATGCATCTTTTAAATATATTTTGTTTTTCTTTTGAATAAAAGATTATATGTGATGAGTAAGAAAAAACACATTAGTTGTGTATCTATAAACGCAAAAAGATCAACTTATGAAAATTGTAGAGCTTTTCATGTTGCATCTTGTTGAATAGTTTTTTAAATACAATATATTAAAAAATGATTGAAAAGTGCAATGCAAAGTGCGATCATTCATTCAGATCCGCCCAATATTTTTTGATTTTGATACAGAAAATCCCCACAAAACTATGAAATTTATATATTATCCACATCAAATGTACCGATTCAAGATTTACAATGTAAATGTGAATGGTATTTTGGCATTAAATCGAAGGATCTCTGGTCATTGCAGAATGCAGTGGCTTATAAATTCAATTTATGGTTGGATACACAATACAGAAGATCACAACCTAATATTAATCGTGGTCCAACATTAAAACATTTAAATGATAAAGAATTTGAATATCAACAATTAATGGCTCGTTCGACTGCTTATGATTGTCTTTCAATGCATCACATTCAACACTTAATGAAAAAATACAAACATATAATTAGGATTCTGAAATAATCAATGACTAAACATCATTAACATCTTCATCAAATTATTCCTCGAAATTTGCACAACAATCACAATAACTAACAGCAGCTGAATGAAAACGATAGGGAATAATTCCATACATATATAAGAGAAAAGGAAAGATTTATGTGTATGTGTTATAGAAGAAGAACGAATGGATATATTCATATGATGACATACGACATCGAATGGAAAAAGACAAATGTATCGTGTATTGGAAGAATCCCAACATTTACAAATCAAATATTTGATATAGAAAATATATACGAGCAAATCGTTTTCTATTTTATTTTTTGTTTATAACGAATTTTCGACCATTGCAGAATGTAACAATCAGTCATCATCAATTTTGTTATTCTCCTATATGTACAACCATGAAAAAGAAACTAAAGCATTAGAAAATTAGAGAAAATACAACTAACATGATATGATGAATACTAATTTTACATTTAATATGTATATAAACATTAATCTTAATAAATCATAAATTGAAACATCAGGAGCCAATCCTATGAAATTCTAATTAATTAATTATTTAATTAGAAAATGTAACTATTAATTTTAATTCCTTTTTTTTAAATTTTTGAATATCATCTAGTGATAATGATAATGACAGAATAAGTGATGAACTTTAAATTTAAACTCAAATCATTTATAATAATTGCTACATACTCTTTGTATAAAACTCTCAAGTTATTTCTTTCTATATTTAGAAACTCTGATGGACATGAAAATCATCAATACAATTTATTATAGTTTACAAGATAGTTAAATCAATTAAATATTGTTTATTTTTACTGCATTTAATAAGTTTATATTTGTTTTCATGTTATTCTAATTCTTTCGAAGATATTCGAGAAATTGATCGAATTATGATTTAAAGAAAAAAAAGTATATATTGCTGCACTACTGATCAAATGATAATCAACTAAAACAAATAATTGATCAAAATTTATTAATAATTGAATTCTGTTCATATAATAATATCATATTAGTAACAATAAAACTTATGTCATGTATAATTTAGCTCATTAATCTGCTGCAAATTCATTATGAAAACCAATACGAATATGTTAGTTCAATATTTCTTTACATTTTAAAAAATAGAAAAATCTACTTTCTCCTTTATTTGCACACATAATCAATTATGAGATGAGTTTTTAGACACGAAATACTACTGTTGTAGATGTTGTTATTGAGTCAAATCAATGAATTGGAAATATCTAACAAAGAAACCTCAGACTTCTAATTAAAAAAAAAGATAAAATGCTTCTAGTTTTATATGAAGTAATTATTTGTTATTTTTCACATGATATATTATTCAAAAGTAAGAATTTCATTTTTAAACTAATTTTTTTTATTATGGTTTCTATATTTTGTTTAACATTAGTTTTGGTTAATAATTTATTTGCATTATATAAACAAACATAGATGTATGAGATCAAAAATAAATTTATTTATGTGGTTTTCATCTCATATGTGCAAACACATACAATTATTAATAAACTTTGAAATATATAAACATTCATCATAATTAAGCGATTCAATATATATTAACACTGCACATTTTTCTCTATGAATCAAAAAAATATACACTTGTATGAGATATTAATATTAGCACTTTTCATCAAGGACAATTGATAGGAAAGACATTATTTCGTATAAATTCTCTCAGAAAAATCATTGCTTTGACAAAACTTCGTAATCTACAATAGGATATCAAAACAATAATATCTAAAAAATCCTATGAATATTATTTGGTTACAATGCATATGAGTTCCAGCATGTATCTATATGCATGATGGTTCACATATTAATCTCCATGTAGCTGCGCAGTTTCGGCTAATGTTGAAGAAGCAAAACTATCGTTATCCACACCCTCACTCTTTATCTCTGACTCTTTTATAAAGATAACTTCAATTAGTTTGATGCTTTAGATTGTTTTTTTTGTTTTAAAATTTTTGTTACTTGAGAAATATTTTTTGCAAAGAACAGCGTAGTGTAAAACAGAAAAAGAAGAAACAAATGAAGATTCTTATCTTTTATAAAATAAGCATGATTGCGATAAAAATAATAATATTTTATAATTTTTAATTCTTGTAATAATATATTTAGAGAGTTACTGGATTTTTATATGATTTTGTTTCGAAAAATTTGCTGTAGAATTAATCTCTTACCAGTGTTGTTGATATACGCACTTCTAAGCATCAACATTATATATTGTTAGAGAACAAAAATAGCTTTGTATTCTTATCTATTCAACAACTTACGACAAGTCAAAGAAAGAAACTCTGACAAGACTCATGGATAAAAGCACAGCATGATATTTATTTTTTGAAAATCTTCGATCTTTTGGCCAGAATGTCTGCAAAAGTAAACTTGCATTCTTTTCGTTCGTTTTTTATCAAGGATTATTTATACTGATATCTATAAGATAAAGTAAAAATGTCGACATACATAACTAATTAAGAATATCTAGAAATATCATTTAAAATCATATAAATTCAAGTACTGTTTGGACTTTTTCATTATCATTGCTCATCACATTCTTCTGAACGCTACACATGGAAAATAAGAAAACAAACCCAACGATAGCAGGTAGATCAACACAGCATACTAACATAATGCCACGACAAGCTCCGTATACTCATCGTATTCAAAATTTCCTATTAGTCTGGCTTGACAGCAGTATTGATGAAGTTAACAATGTCGATTATATCAATACAATGTGTAAATTACGGGAAATTGTGAATACCGTACATATATTCACCACGGCGAATGAATGTATTAATTTTATCAGAAGCATCAAAGAAGAAAGAACATTTATGGTTTCGTCGGGCGCATTTGGAGAAACAGCAGTACCTATTGTTCATGAAATGCCACAGGTTAGTAACATTTATATTTTTTGTCGAAACAAAGCTCGCCATGAGCAATGGATCAAAAATTGGCCAAAAGTGCAAGGTGTCTTCACAGACATTAAACCAATCTGTGAAGCACTAAAACAGGCCACATATGAATGTGATCAAAATACCATTCCAATGAGCTTCGTAGCTACGAATGGTGATGCACAAAATAAAAATCTTGACCAACTCGATCAATCCTTTATGTATACTCAGATACTAAAAGAAATTCTTTTAACAATTGACTTTGAACATCAGCACATCAACGACTTCATTGTCTACTGTCGTGAACAATTCGTTGGTAATCCTGGCGAATTGAAAAATGTCGATAAATTCGAAAAAGAATATCTCAAACATCTTCCAATCTGGTGGTATACTTACCCATGTTTTCTTTACTCTATGTTAAATCGTTCATTACGACTGATGGAAGCAGACCTTATTGTGAATATGGGCTTCTTCATTAAAGATCTTCATAAGCATATCAGGGAACTTCACTCCGAACAATATGCCGGTCTTACGTATTCTAACGAATTCACGGTGTATCGTGGTCAAGGTCTTTCACAAAACGATTTTGATAAATTATTCAACACAAAAGGTGGTTTACTATCTTTTAATAATTTTTTATCTACTAGTACGAATCGACAAGTATCTCTTGCTTTTGCTGACAGTAACACAGCTAGTCCCGATCTGATAGGCATTCTCTTTGAAATAGCTATAGATTCGTCTATACCATCTACATCTTTCGCTAATGTTCGTGATGTTAGCTGCTTTCAAGGTGAAGAAGAGATTCTCTTCTCCATGCATTCCGTATTTCGAATCCAAGATATACAACAAATGGACAACAACAACAATCGTCTCTGGGAAGTAAAATTAACACTAACAAGTGATAATGATCCATATTTACATCATTTAACTGAACAAATACGCAAAGAGACACATCCAGATCTGAAAGGGTGGTATCGTATGGGTCATTTATTAATTAAAGTTGGACAGTTTGATAAAGCTCAACAGATGTTGGAAATTATGCTTGATCAAAAACATGATGAACGTGAAGAAGCAAATATTTATCATATGCTCGGAATGACAAAGAATGCTCAAGGAGAATATATACAAGCAATTACATACTGCAAAAAATCAATTCAAATTCGTCAGAAGATTCTCTCTCCTACGCACTCTGATTTAGCAGCGTCTTACAATAACATAGGTGAGGTATGTCACAGCATGGGCAATTATTCAAAAGAGCTTTTATATTATGAAAAAGCACTTGAAATTCGACAAAAAACTCTTCCTCAAAATCACCCTGATTTGGGTTATTCTTACAATAGTATAGGTTTGGTCTATGACAGAATGGGTGATTATTCAAAAGCACTTTCATATTATGAAACGGCACTTGAAATACGACAAAAAACTCTTCCTCAAAATCATCCTGATTTGGCTGATTCTTACAATAGTATAGGTTTGCTGTATGACGACATGGGTAATTATTCAAAATCACTTTCATATTATGAAAGAGCACTTGAAATTGACCAAAAAGCTCTTCCTCAAAATCATCCTAATTTAGCTACTTTTTACAATAATATAGGTTCGGTGTATCACAAAATGGGTGATTATTCAAAATCACTTTCATATTATGAAAAAGCACTTGAAATTGACCAAAAAACTCTTCCTCAAAATCAACCTAATTTAGCTACTTTTTACAATAATATAGGTTCGGTGTATCACAGAATGGGTGATTATTCAAAAGCACTTTCATTTCATGAAAAAGCACTTGAAATACGACAAAAAACTCTTCCTCAAACTCATCCCGATTTGGCTAATTCTTACAATAATATTGGTAGTGTGTATAACAAAATGGGTGATTATTCAAAAGCACTTTCATTTCATGAAAAAGCACTTGAAATTGACCAAAAAACTCATCCTCAAAATCATCCTCATTTGGCTACTTCTTACAATAATATTGGTAGTGTGTATAATAAAATGGGTGATTATTTAAAAGGACTTTTAAATTATGAAAAGGCACTTGAAATTGACCAAAAACGTCTTCCTCAGAATCATCCAAATTTGGCTACTTCTTACAATAATATTGGTAGTGTGTATAACAAAATGGGTGACTATTTAAAAGCACTTTTAAATTATGAAAAGGCACTTGAAATTGACCAAAATACTCTTCCTCAAAATCATCTAAATTTGGCTACTTCTTACAATAATATTGGTAGTGTATATAACAACATGGGTGATTATTCAAAAGCACTTTCATCTCATGAAAAAGCACTTGAAATACGACAAAAAGCTCTTTCTCAAAATCATCCAAATTTGGCTACTTCTTTCAATAATATTGGTAGTGTGTATAACAAAATGAGTGATTATTTAAAAGCACTTTCATCTCATGAAAAAGCATTTGAAATATGGCAAAAAACTCTTCCTCAAAATCATCCTGATTTGGCTACTTCTTATAATAATATGGGTTTGGTATATGACAATATGGGTGATTATTCAAAAGCACTTTCATATTATGAAAAAGCACTTGAGATTCATCAAAAACTTCCACAAAATCATACAAATTTGGCTATTCCTTAGAATAATATTGGTTGGGTGTGTAACAGATCGAGCAATTAATTAGTAGCACTTTCATTTTAAGAACGTGCTGTGAGTGTAGGACAACATGTACTACCTGAAAATCACTCATATCTTCAAATATATAAGAAAAACGTTGAAAGTATAAAAAAGGGATTGTAATTGTGTGCGTTTGTTTCTTCATCTGAAAAATAAACATTCAAAAAACTAGTAAATATTTTGTTAATTAGAAGACACGCGCGTGCGTACAGAAAAGCTCTGTCTCGTTGAAAAAACACAACGTTAGGATGTCCATCGGTAAGGTAACTCATTCATATACATACACATATACATATACATATATGTATATAAACATGTACTTAGGGCATACCAAAAGTAGTGGCAGCGGCATTTTTTGTGCTTACAGATAGCTCGAAATAATTTTCTTCTTTTATAAAAAGAAAGAGCAGCTTTTACTCTATTTTTCTATGCTATTCGATCACTACTCACCTATTACCATAATAATGGAATATTGATAAAAACTATTTTTGTTGACACCTAGTTACTTGTTTCAGATCATAATGTGTGGAGCATTTTCTATCCCATTTTACCATCGTTTAGTACTTTGTATTAAAAAAGACAAAATATATCGTAAGATGTAGCGTGAAAAGCTCTACAATTTATGAAGAGTTGCTTATTGTATAGTTGCATATTTTGTTTTCAAAATGAGGGCAGCTCTGAACGACCAAATTTCGACGTTTCGAAAACAGGATATTTTCTTCGGTAAAAATCGTATTCTTTTTTTTCGATGTCATCTACTTATTATTTGATATTTTTATTAGAAAAGTAAAATACATTAGAAGATGGAGCATGAATAGCTCTACAATTTACAAAGAACAGCTATAAAAAAAGTGACATAGACAATAAGAAATACAGCTGTTAGCAAAAAAAGATCCTGTATACGTAACGTCGAAATTTGGTCGTTCAGAGTTGTCCTCATTTTGAAAACAAAATATGCAACTATACAATAAGCAACTCTTCATAAATTGTAGAGCTTTTCACGCTGCATCTAACGGTATATTTCGGTTATTTTAATACAAAATAGTAAACGATGATGAAATGGGATACAAACTGCTCCACATATAATGATCTGAAACAACTAACTAGGTGTCAACAAAAATAGTTTTTATCGAAATTCCATTATTATGGTAATAGGTGAGTAGTGATCAAATAGCATAGAAAAATAGAGTAAAAGCTGCTCTATTTTTTTATAAAAGAAGAAAATTATTTCGAGCTATCTGTAAGCACAAAAAATGCCGTTGCCACTACTTTTGATATGCCCTAAGTATCAAATTAAGAAATGAATTTTTGAAAAACATCTTCGATATTGAATTACAATTGAATCTTGTTTCATTGATTTTACGACATGCAATAATGAAATTTTTGCTTTGCAACGATTATTTGAAAGTTTAAAAATATTCATTAACAGTCGCTTTAGTGAATTCCATACTAATAAAACCTTCAAATTTGATGATGAATAATCCAGCATTCAAGTTAAATCATATAAATGTCGATCATTTAACTATGCATGCATGTATTTTTATTTTCTTTCATTTATTGGCTGTATAATGCATAGATTTACTACTCATTCAGGACTCTAATCAAGTATAGTTGGTATTGATGAATAATCTATTCAATAGTTACCTCGTCAATTATATTTATATTAAGGTTTAATCATTCGTTCTCTAGGGTCTCTGTTTTACATGCTTCAGTAAAAGAAAGAGAAGAATATTGAAGTAGAGCGTTATAAGAAATATTTTGCATCTATTAATGTATACATACATATATATATATATATATAGTCTTATTCTGCATACATAGTGATCGAATAAACACATACATTACAATGCGATTCTGGTTTATATTCCTTCTTGTGATTAGTTTTGCTGGATTGAAGTAAGATGAAATATTTTGTTGAATTTATCTGAAAAATATGTTATTTTCTAGTTTTGCATCGTTTTTTTCTAACCATAAACTTAATGAAGCTTGTGTACCATTAATTAATGATTGTGAATCTGGTCTTAAATGTCGTGTATCAGCAACTTGTATCGTCTTCAATTTTGGAAGGAAGGTGATGTGCTGTCGACCAAGTTGAATTTAGATTAAATGGATGTAATACCTGAATATTCAGAAAAATAAATTATAAAACATTCAGAACTAATCTTGAATATTTGATTTTTATATAAATTTTTTCGTCTTTTGTTGTTCATATTATTCATATGCCAATTTGTAAACAATTGATATATCACTTGTTTTTCTTTTATTGAATTAGATATTACAATTTATATTTCGTGTTATCAGTAACTTCCTGTTGAAGAAGATTTTTAAATATTTAAAAGAGTCCAAAAAAACTTTCAAGCTTCTTGATTTGAATTCTCTTTTAAAATTTTTGTTTATATATAAACAAAAAACCAGATTGATTTTGTCTGATGTACATATGTAACTCTAATCCTTTGAGACCTGAATTTTTTCTTCTAAGCCGAATCTGCTTAAATTTTTGGGATATATCGGGACCGTAATGGAGAGGCTACAATAAAATTTTGAGCTCTGTACAATGTCGTTTGAGCAAGATATTCACCAAAGAAGGATAAAAAAATTGCTCATTTTTTCGGTTCAAAAATTTTCGGTCTAAACTCGTACGATATGTTTAATTTTTCTTTGTTAAAAAGAGCATGCCAAAGTGCTGGGCTTCATGGAGTCCATTTTTTTTGAAGTTCTCACTTTTTTAGCCAAGCAAGAAGATGGCGAATCTAATTACATAAGTGTGTATATATAATAAAAATAAAGTTTAATTCGAAAGAGAAACTCTATGGTGCCTTGTATCTTGATATTTTCTTTATAACAAAAAAGAATATTAAAAATATTGTAAGAGCCTGGATCAAGAAATCTTCGTGACAAGATCGAAAACTTATAAAACGAGAAAAAACGTAAAAGATTCTTTATTTTTAAAAAAAAAAGCCTGTTTTTCAGGCAGGTGATTACCAAAATGATTAAAATTTTTGGCCAAAAAGCAACTTTTACCTAAACAACTACGTCATTTTTAAAAGATCTGAAGACAGACTATCCTCCAACGTATTTATCTCAATTTTGAAATTTCTGACGACAATTTACTTTTTTTTAAGGAGAGGAGTGTCTAAGAAAACATGACAGGGTCTACTCTTTACTGTCTTCTATACACTCTATCATCTGTGTAATTTTATACGAAATACTACTACCTTCCGACATTCATTAAAAATAATTCTTCAAGATTCTTTAAAATTCTCTAGGTGAGAAATATACTTCCCATTGGGACTCAAAGTGGTCGCCGCTTTTTTGTGTTATTGAGATATTCTATAACGGACTGAGGCGCATAAGAAGACAAATCGACACACTAGCATTATTTTTCATTGATCCTATTCAATCATATATTAACTGAAAAGGCATATTGAAACTAAAATTTTAGTACTAGTTTCATGGAGTATTGTTAGAATATTTGCCCATGTGATGTAAACCGGACAAAAACCGGCGGTTAACCGCGGTTTT
>JAJEKB010020622.1:278482-309795 GCA_022393335.1 Macrotrachela quadricornifera | reverse complement strand
GTTCGACCGGTTTACCGCTAAAAGTGATCCGGTATTCATGACATGGGTGAATTATAAAGACCATTAACAAACTAACTCATTTCTAGTCCGAATCTGTTAACATTTCTGCACGTTAGCTCTTGGTCAAGAACTTTAGTACAAGATATTCAATTGGATTACTAAGAACATTTCTAAAGATATCTTTTCAAAGTGTGATCTTGCGAATTTTTGTGAAATACTTAGAAAATTCTTATTACAAAAAGACTAATTCCACTTCAATCAGTATCACGCTCAGGATCAGTAGAAAAAAGTTGTCGAAATTTTCTTAATGGTCATGTATTTTTGACTTTGAAAAACATACGATTTCATAATTTTTTAAAAAGGATATCAAATGCATAAGATCAAAATTTTGATTATTTCAATTTTTCAATAAAAACATTCATCGAAATCGATGGTATTTAACATATAAAATAAAATCGTATTTATATCCATATATTAATATATTATCCTTGTAAGGCAAAGAATGCAAAATAGAGATAAGGTCATTTTTTTGTTTCTTTTCTTCTTTATCTCATTTATTAGTTATTACTATTTTTTTTGCTTTACACGTGTTCTTCTCCTATTGAAGTATATAACAACTATCTTCTCAAATATATTCTTGCTATTGATAAAGACGAATGGCAGCAAATATAGGAGCAAATCTTGTTATGAGTGAAGGTTATAATGAAAATTCTCGTCCTCAGTTAGCGGCAGCCGATTCAACAATTCAATATGTTCGTGAAGCAATCGGAGTGCTTGATATTACACATTCTTCTTCTCCTTTCATTATTGCCGATTTTGGTGCAGCTCATGGACACAATTCTATGTACATCATGAAGATGATTATTCAATGTTTGAAAGAAGCTAACAAAATAGAAAATGATAATCAAATTCTTGTTGTTCATAATGATCTACCGACTAATAATTGGACAACACTTTTTGATCTTCTTAATAAATATAACTCCTATTATGGTATGGCTAATGGTCGATCTTTCTATGAACCATGTCTTCCTCGAAATTCTCTTTCAATTGTTTATTCATCCACATCACTTCATTGGCTTTCACGTAAACCATGTAATATATCAAATCATTGTGCATCTTTATTTGCACAAGGTGATGAACTTAAATCATTTAAAGAACAAGCTCGTCTTGATTGGATTCATTTTCTTGAATATCGATCACAAGAATTAGTTCCTGGTGGTATACTTATTCTTCTTATTCCTTGTGTTGATAATCAAGGATCGAATGGTTTCGATATTATCAGAGAACTTCTCTATAAATGTGCTCAATCTTGTCTTACTTCACAAGAATTACTTGATTATACATTTCCAATACATGCTCGTTCATATTCAGAATGTATCGATGATCAACTCTTTACTGATTATTCTTTTGAATTGATTAAATCTGATTTTAATTCTATTAAAATGCCTTTTATCGAACAATATAAAAATGGACAAATGACAATAGATGAATTTATTCAATCAATGACATTATACGTTCGTAGTTGGTCTGAAACGACTCTTAAACAGACATTAATAATAAATAATCGATCAGAAAAAGATATCGAACAAATATTAAATCAATATTGGTCTTTATATAAACATGAAGCAAGAAAAGAATTTCATCAATTATTAAATATGCATATGAATTATATCAATCTTATTTTGAAAAAAACTGGAGAGAAACATTAAATAAACACGAAAATATACAAATAAAATATTCTTATTCATCTCTAACTATATACACCAATCGACGATCTTGCCTTATTCTTTCCAGGTTCTTGTTTTTCTTGATTCTTCAACAAAACTCTTTTTCCATTCCTTCTATACAAGATACTTGTCTGATTCTGGTCATATTAAAGAACCATTTTGTAGGTTATTATCACTCTCTTTTTCATATCATTTTATTACGACCTTCGCACACCATGTACAAAAAAAAATGTAAAAAAAAAACAAAAATGCCTTTAATTTCACATGTTATTAAAGCAGTTTAAGTTTTTAACATAAGAAAAACATAACATTTTTATTAACAAAAAAATAAAAATATTATTTTTTCAATCTTCATCATCGTCATATGCACCATGGATATGCTGAATTGCTGTTGGATTTCTTTTTGATGATTGATTCAACATTTGTTTTCTGATGTCTTGTTTCATTTGTTGTAATGAATTTTCTATTACTTGACTGTTTGCCAAAGTAGTTGTCGGATGAAGTCCATGAATGTATGACAAGTAACCTAAAGAAAAGAAAATTCACATTAGAAAAGATCAACTTTCTAAATGTATCTTACTCAACAATATGTCAAATTCACCTGGACGTAAGTCATTAAATGATGCCATTTCACCATATCCAACGCGTACTAAAGCTCTAGCGGTTAGATTTAATGATGCACCAAGTTGAACATGAGACGCATCAATCCCATTTAATTCCTACAAGTAAAAAAGATCTATTAATAAATGTTCTACACTTTGTACAATTTAATATCCTCTCTATAATACAAAATCAATGCATTGAGGGTGTTCTGAGTTCTGAATTAACCACTTACGATTGAAACATGTTCGTTATCATTTTGTTGTCGAGTTTGCAATACTTTTGCTTGCTAATAGAATAAGAAAAATAATTAATATTAATTAAATTCATATTAGTCGTTACCATGTGTACTATATGAGATAGTTGCTCACATGAGCCAAATTCGGATTAAAATCATAACCATAATTATAATCTTTATCATTAAGTATATAATCATGAGCATATGTATCATTATTAAAGTAATACCAGCACGAGTATCATCAACATGTGTATTATCCATAGGTGAATCATGAAGAATCATATTATCATCAAAAATTTGATTATCCATAGTAACATCATTTTCAAAATTTTCCATAATATCAGATGAGTATGGATGTGATTCATTCTAAAAAAAGAAAAGTGCAAGAATTTATATTTTGAGCTAGTTCGATTAAATTAAATTATTTACAAAATGTGCAACTGGTAAATGATGGTGAGATAATTGAGTATGATGATGTTGATCTTTTTTCTTATGACGCCATCAACGTTGTTTATCTGTATGTCGTGCAGACCTTAAAAAATAGTATTTAAGTCAAAAAGACATAAAGTGCATATAGATATTACTTATATTACCAAGAGCATTATCAAACAATAATTTCTTGAGCGAATCAAGATTTCTTTCATCCATAAAAAAAATACTTTTGTGGATATTGAAAAATCTAAAAAATATAATATAGAAAGGTATGGATTAATAAAACATCGAAATATGTTCAATAAGTGTAATTTTTCAGAAAACAATAAAAAAGAAAGATATCACATATTCCATTGCTTTCTTGATATCGAATAGAAACTTTTTCTATACATCCAATTGAAATAATTAGTTGTTCGATGTCGTTTGAACTAAATGAACGCTTTAGGAAAAGTATACGTCCAAAGTGAATTGCACTTCTTGTCGAATCATTAATGAATCAATAACGTTTAGACATTGCCTTTATATATTTGATCTACAAAGATGACATCACGTGTCGTCGATCTTGAAAAGCTGACAAGAATCTTATCTGAAAGTAAAGAAAAACAAGAACCTAGAAAGAATAGGGCAAGATCGTCGATTGATGTATAGAACAAAAACCATAGTAAAATTACCATAACACACATAAGCATTTCATTCATGTTTTGATAGGTGTGCGTAAATCCGTATATAAATCCACTGGATTGTGAAAGAAATATTTTAGTTTAAAAAAATAACTTTTAATCAACATTTACAAGATATTCACAATAATATATTACAAAAAATTTAAATGTATCTTCTTATACAAAATATGAATGCGTTTATATAGTATGAAAATATAAAAACTACTTTTATTCAAAGTAATTAATAATGAACAAATTCATCAAGTTCGTGTGAATATTTGTAAAACACGAGATAACCCACAATGAGCCCCAAATCGAGAACCGTCTTGATAGATAGATAGAGCTCAGAGAACTGATCTCACAATGACCCACAATGATCCATATTCTTTGACAGGGAGAAGTCCACTTTGAATTAAATGCATAATTAAAATATTAGAAATGTACTTTATGCAGTCTTAGTGAGATAGAAGGAATGTTTTTTTTCAATTTCAGCGTTATAACTAAATGACGAGAGATGATTTGTCCACGAAATGACCCTAATTAAAAAATTTCATATGAAAATTTTTAATGAGGGTCATTTCGTGGACCAACCGTCCCTCGTCATTTAGTTATAACGCTGAAATTGAAAAAAAAACATTCCTTCTATCTCACTAAGACTGCATAAAGTACATTTCTAATATTTCAATTATGCATTTAATTCAAAGTGAACTTCTCCCTGTCAAAGAATATGGATTATTGTGGATCATTGTGAGATCAGTTCGCCGAGCTCTATCTATCTATCATGTCAGTTCTTGATTTGGGGCTCATTGTAAGTCATTGTGGGTGATCTTGTGTTTTACAAATACCCAGTTCGTGTTAAGCTTTTTCTTATCTCAACATAAGAAAATTCATATTTTAAAAATATGGAAAAAAGTCTTATGGGAATACACATTTACCCGATCTATGTCTTTAAATAATAATCTTGTCAGTATCTCACTGTATGAATAAAATCAATGGAAATTATTTTTCCTATTTATTACAAAAATCGCCATAATAAATCACTTATATCTAAAGATATTCAAAATACGGGAATCGAAATTTGCAACACGCAAACGACCATTATTAAAAACTTGAGGGTGAGGACGAAAATGAGTTAGAAATAGACTTGGCGGATCCTTACATAGAGAAGGATGTCCAGTACCAAGCTAACACCCTCTTATCTACACTAGGAGCCTCCCGGTGTGTTTTTCATGATGAACATTCGACATAGAAACTTTTCTCGATATATTAATGAGCACTATGGTTTATATTTCATTTTCCTCTCTAAATAATCCATAAAGACAAAAATAAGAAAATTATTGTTTCAAATAAGATCAAAGCTATATAGCATACATAAACAAATTCATATGAATATGAACATCTAAAATAGAATTTTATTATTTTATATCAAAATGAAAATATATTATTTCAATCAATATTTGAAAAACTTTTCATGTGAATAAAATCCATCATATAAATATGCTTTATGGGAGTAATTTCAGCATTTAATTTAGTTCGTTTGTTATGAAAGATATTTGGAATATTCAAAAAATTTAGAATAAAGTTTATGTCACCTTACACTTTCGATCAACATTTTTTCCGTTTATTATTTTACAGATTTTCCTTTTACTAGTATTCTAGCTGCTTTTGAAAAGTAGCTAAAGTTTTGATTCTTTTTTGAATGATGAAAAGTGCATCTATTAGCAGCTACTATTATGCAGTTATAAATAATGAAATATCATCGTAAACATCCATATTAATAATTTTTTTAATTAACTATATTTATGATTTTCTAAGTATATTCAATAGTTAGGTGACATGTTAGATTATGCAATGACCGGAAAAAAATGGAAAATATGTGTCATAAAAGGAAGAAATAGTCTTTAATAGATTGGTTTGATTGTTTTCAACAATGTTACAAATCGATAGATATCCATGAATGAATTGTATAAAGGTACAGGTGTAGCACGAAGTATGTCATCACGAACATCGAGCTATAAAAAAGAAAATGAAAAAATAATTATTTCATTTTTTCAAATAATAATAAAACAAAGACATACAACAACACCATGACGTGTAAGTTCATTAAACACTTGTTGAGCATGAATATTCATAGTTCGAAGTGAAAGTTGAGCACCTCGTTGTTCAGGATCATTTGGTGTTAATATTTGAATTTGAATATTACTTGATGATTCTAAATGAGACAGAAAAAATGAAAAATGATATCCATGTATAATAAGATACACATACGATTTAGTTCAGTCTCTAATAAATATTGTAGATATTCTGTAAGTAATTTGGATTTAATTCGTAATTGTTCAATACCAATCTCATCAAAAATCTTCGAACAAAGAAAAGATATATGAAAGACAAAAATAAATATATATGATATTTATATTGAATTTTATCTCAATACTTTTCCTTTCCAATTTTTGTTTTCTTTTGATGATGTATACATTACATAATATCAAGAAATGTGAACAATTTCTATAACTATACTATATGCTTTCTTTTCTTTCGTTTTAATAGTGAATCGAAAATAATAAGGTAACATTAGATGATGACTTCATTTGTTCAACTCTGATATGATTGTAGTGATTATTCATTTGTATCTAAATTATTCATATATCTTGATATTGTCTGATGAATACTTCATCAAAGAAGAAAGTCAAAATTAAAAAGAAAGAGTATCATGAAAAAAACATTCTAAATTCAAATGATTTGCTTATCATCAAATGAAAGAGTTATACTGACTTCAAGACTCGCAGCAAGTGTGGTACATTGATGAATTGACGGACAACTAACACGAAAACCATTAGTATCACGATCACGATCGATATCTTTTGAAAAAAGAAGACATATATTTGATTCGATTAATTATGAAGAAAAGAATAATATTTATACCTGGTCTCATATTGAATCTAGTCTCTATTCGATTTCCCCACCAACCATCAAGTCGTGGATAATCCTTATCAAAATGATTTGAGTGAACAAATACACCACCAATACCACCATAACCTCCATTCAAATATTTATATGTACACCAAACAGCAAAATCAACATTCCAATCGTGTAATTTAAGAGGAACATTACCTACTACATGTGCAAGATCCCAACCAATCGTACATCCCTATTACAACAATTTAAGATATTAAAAAAATTTTAATCAAATAAAAACTTACATATTGTTGAGCAACATGAGTAATTGTTTTAATATCAAATAATTGTCCTGTATAAAACTGTATTCCTGAAAGAAGAACAAGTGCAATTGATTCACCGTGTTCTTTCAATAATTGAATAATGTCTTCTGTTCGAATATATGTTTCATTCTATTGCAATAATTTACATGCATAATAAGTTTGATATTACATGTATATATCAAAATATATTTTACCTGTCGTGGTTGTATTGTTACTTTGCCTGTTGTTACATCAATTCCATGAAGTCTAATATGCGAATCAATAGTATATTCATCACTTGGAAATGGTCGTCGTTCATAAAGTATCTTAAAACGATGTGATGTTGGTCGATAGAATGAAATCTATTCATACGGAAGAAGAAATAAATAAAATACTTAGAATATATATTACAATAGACTGACCATCAAAAAGTGAAGATTGCTCGTCAATTGATTCATTACTACTACTTCTTCATTTTGAGCTCCTATATTTAAAAAATATTAATTTTGATTTAAATGTTTTTCGTCTTACCAACAAGCTTGCTCATAGTGGGTACACATTGTTTATCACAATCTGCAAATGGATTTAAACCTTTTACATTACCACATACTCCACTAAAATTAAAAGATAAATGAATCGTTAGAAAGTAAGAAAATAAATTAAAAGAGAAAAATTCACAGTCTAGCCCAATCATTGAGCCATATATCAATCCATTTTCGTACTCGTTTTGGCTGTAGACCTAATGAATGACCACATAAATAGATACATTCATTGTCACGATTTATGCATGATGTATCAACTAAATAATGAAAATAAAAAATATTTACTTTGAGATATTATACGCATTACAACAATACCTTCTGGTAGATCAACACACATTGGATAATAAAATTCTTTTCTGACGTGGCTCAATGGATCATTTCGATCGAGTTCTCGTGCAAATTCTTCACTTGTAATTTCAAGTTGCCATTTTTTAGCTTGATTATATAGAATATCTCGAGGAGCTAGTGGATCATTATCATTGCTCTGATAGGTATTCATTTTTGTATTTCCTATTGACATACTACTGATAAAATAATCAATTAACACTTCACAGATATCTTGTTAATAGAACGATGAATCTAATGAAAAAAACACGAATTCAATATAACATGCGATTTTTGTTGGACACACATATACAGGTTTGTATCTGAATATTTTTTGACCAACTAATAGCTCGCTCTTTTCTGTTTCAAACGATATATAACTAACTATTACTACTAGCTCACAACAAAAATGACATACGATGAAAAAAGAACACTATTCAAGAACATTTGAATAAGGAAATGTACTACTCATTTATTATCAAAATAATTCTATAAATATTGTAACAGTAAATAGTTGTTACATTTCATCATTTCTTTATATGACTTCCTTAGTATGTTATCTTTGAGGATGTATTCTTCTCTATCTCTTCTCTTGTGCAAACATTATATAAGAATATGTTCGTAATGATACGACACTACTAGAATGTAAATATATTTTCTAGTGTTTTTTTATGCTCTTTCTAACAAAAAAAATATAGCTCTATAGCTTGTACAATCATTGGATTGTAAAGCTCAACATTTATGTAAAAAAACATATGTTATTGGAGGTATTATAGTCACTATTTATTATATAAAGCACAAGAGAAAAAAAAAGAATGAAAATGTCATGTAAGATCTATATTATTTGCGATCAATCAAATCTAATGATAATATAATGGCAACATATTAAATACTTACTTATATGTGCACAAGTAACCTAATGTATGTTTTGTTTTCATCGTATCTCATAGCTATCATACCTTCTTATCGTAAATTACACATGAGAAAGGTTGTATGAATCATTTGAAAATAATTTTATCTTTTCTTTTTTATTAATTAAATACAAAATATATAATCCGATAATTCATTAATTGAAATAAAATAATTAATTTTTCGAGCATAAAACATCCTTCTACAGAGTGAAAAAATTGTATTTAAAATAAAATAAGAGATATAAATCTTCAACATTCTTTTTTTTCTCTTTCTTTGAATTCCTTTTAATGCTAGTAGTGATGAAGAAAGTTAACTATTCATGTATGTATTTTATCATTTTGCATGTACCCGCATTAAATAGAATCTAAAGAAAGAAAAACAGAATATTAAAGAATTATATGTTTTATTTTATTTTAAATACAATTTTTCATTCTCTAAAAGAATACTTTTTAATTAAGGAAGAGTGTAACAGAACGGTCGATCGTTCCTATTTTATTTAACCGAATGAATAAGAAATATGAGCAGTCTAATATCTATACCTACTATCAACAAGGTCAAACGACCGAAAAAGAAAATGAATAAGAAAAATAAAGCAGAGAAAAGTTAGATAAGAGGTCATCAACACATATCTATGAACATGTATTACATGGACGTAGTCGGTCAAGCATATGTATGACGTAATGAAGGATAGAATCCGTCATAAACAGAATAAATTATGTTCAAATTAGAATTTATTTATGATTAATTTTATTGCAAGTAAAAAAAAAGTAAAAAAGAAGAACGTCGGATACAAAAAAACTTGAAGATTGAAAATATGTTCATAATACTTTTGATTTGTTGTTTAAGCTGCCTTAATTTGTTTAGTTGTAGAATATGTTTTCCAACCATTTTTAAAATGAATATCAACATTGAGAAAATCAATTTTATTGACTAATTGTATATTGTTTGATGATAATATATTAAAGATATTATTAATGAATATATCTATTTCATTTTTTGAAATAACAAGAGATCGTATTAATGCTGTCAATAGACAATGTCGAAAAGTAAATTCAAATGGACACAAATTTCTTTAATTAAATCAATATTTTCTTGATTTTTAGTAATTCGTATCCAATTATTTCCAAAACTGAATTGATCTTCACAACCAATAGAAATCCCATTTGAGAGAGGTAATTCATATCCTAAACTATTTAATTGATTTTCATCAAGTAAATAATCATGAGTAAATTGACAACGATTCAATGAAAACATCGGTACTGATGTAAATGGCCATCCTTCATATATATAAAATAAACTGTATAGATAACCGCTTAATATCATTGTTGCACAACTTATAATAAATATATCAAATGAACTAATAGATGTACTAATTTGATATGATCTAGTTAAAAATGGAAGATCAATAATCATGAGATAACAAATACATTGTGGAATAAAATTTGGAGTTAGTAGAAAGAAGATGCCAAAATGAAAAAGACATGCTAATATAACTATTGTAAGACGTGTAGATTCAAAAAAAATTCCAAATATGGAAATTAATTCAATAAATAATGAGCTGATTGCTAGAAACATCACAATAATAGGATGTTCAATAATATATCGTTTGATTGTATTTCGAAATTTTGATAAAAAAATATAATTATTTATACTTGGATCAGATAAATAAAATATTAGTGTACCAGGAAATATCCAATGAATACCACTTTGTCTAATTTTACTAATACCAGCAGCAAATAATGTATACAATGAAATACATTGAATAAATTTTGATGCGAATCCACTATCAAAAATAACTTGATTTGGTTCCAGAGAATAATGATTATCGATATATTGAGTGATCAGATAATCGACACTTTATGTTTTAAATTTAGTAAATACTAACGCTAATAATGTCCATGTAGGAACATACCAACGATGACGTACACCAATTTTTCCAATACCAATAATTGTTGTTGATAAAATAAAAATTGAAATACCTGTTATTAATCTTGTAATAACTCCACCAAATCCTATTATACAACAGATCCAAGAGATTTTTGCTATTAGAACAAGTATTTGCAAACATTTATAATTATGTAAAAATAAAAACAGACGAGAAAATTTATTTTTGATACACCAAAATAGTGGATGTGTCTGTTTTAATATTAAGTGAGCTTGTAATGGAGTATCACCGATAGGTGGTGCGGATAGTTTACCCGTTAAACAATCAAATAACAAATAACTGTAGATTATGACTCGAATTATATCTGAGATGACAGGTCCATCACATAAAAAGAAGCTTACAATGACATTCATTATTGGTCTGATGAATGTATCTTGCAATTAAAAATGAAAAACATCAGCATCCTTTTATACTGTCTATTCTTTCTTTCTGTGATTGTGAAAGACAGTTTTCTCAGATTTTATAATGAGTAATGTTTATTTATGATTTTTTTGGTTTCGACGAAATATTTTCATTTCTATAACAACACTCATGTACGCTTCGAACATACATGAGTGTTTTCTTTTGTTAAAATTTCCAACTAAATACGACTTGACAGTGAGGGTATGAAGGTGAATAGATGACATGGAAGAAACAGCAATACTTCATTTACTTCAGAAGTTCTTTGAAATACGAAGGAAGCACACAAAAAAATACAACGAAGTATGGAAGAAGCATAAGGAAGTACAGGTGACTCATGATGAGTCCTTCAATGGTGTATCATGGAGATACTCTTCAGTCCTCGGGTGCTATGTTGCGAGAGTACTCTCAACTTCTTAAGTGCTATCACTTTGATTGTAATCAGAGTCGCCATTCAAAATTTTTTGTTGTATTTGTTCTATATTTTATCTTTACAGATCGATAGAGCTCCAGACGCTGATGATGAATAATATATTTTTTTCAATAGTAGCTAATTAATACGAAAGAGCTCGGCTGCTTTTAAAAGACTGCAAAATAGTTTTTTAACCTTACAGCAGTGTATAACTCGTTAACTCGGTTCGAGTATTAAAATTTTACTAGAGTTTTCAACTATTACTACATAATAGATTAAGGATCCTAATATAGGATGCTCCCGTAGGATGCTGTCTACACGATGCTCTCCGTAGCATTTGGTCGCAGTCTATAGGTACCGGTTCTTTGACACCCTCATACACACCCTCACCCTCAAGATACCATATTTTACTCAGAATTTAATACTGATTCCCAATCTGTAATTCCATTTGAAAAATATTGGGGACCAAAAAATGGTCTTAACGCCACTTGTCCTTTAAAAAGAAAACGATGATTTTTCTGCGCATAAATGAGAAATGGGAGTTTTCTTCATTTGTTATTTGTGACCGTGTGTTTTAATTAGCCAAACTTAGGTCTAAATTTTGAGATGTAATATGATTACAATATGTATCTTGTTATTTTATTCAGAAAATGTTTCAATCAATATATAAGCTTATCGCAAGTCTCAAACCATATCTGTCAACTTAGAGAGCTTCGAGAGTGGAAAATTTTTTACAGTCGGGAAGCAAAAATTAATTAAGTATAGTATTAAACAAAGGCGGTGATCAAAAATCAAGGAATTTCCCGCACGCTGGAAATGGAATAAAATGAAAGTCTTTGCCACCCAGATCACGAATTCGATTTTCGTTTGTCTAGATTTCTTCACTTTTTTCTCATGTTTCCTGTAGGGGGGTACCTGGATCTGAGTACACCCAGGTACCCCCCTACAGGAAACATGAGAAAAAAGTGATGAAATCTAGACAAACGAAAATCGAATTCGTGATCTGGGTGGCAAAGACTTTCATTTTATTCCATTTCCAGCGTGCGGAAAATTCCTTGATTTTTGATCACCGCCTTTCGGTTGGAGAAGAATATGGGTTACAGTTCAACATAATACTCTTCAAATCAGAAGAGATTAATATAATGCTTTTTTCCCTATGACCTGCTATCTATATGATGACCGAAAACGGCAATAACAAATGATACATCCTATAATACAGTGAATTAGACAAGAATATCAGTCGGTCATTACAAACGAAGAACAATGAATTTTTTGTTTATACATTTCCTGAGAAAGAATTGATTTATTCGTAGAGATATTTCGTTGAAAATGAGTTTGGAATTCTTAGTCAACGAATTGTTATTAAATTTATTCGAATATTTCAATGGTTTTTATCTGTTTCATGCTTTTTACAATCTTAATTCTCGTTTCAATACACTTCTCATCGAATATTTTCGAATTCATAAATTCGATTTTGATTATTTATCAAAAGAAGATTTTGATATAACTTGTCGCAAATATCTTTCATTAATTCCACATCGAATTATTGCGCTTCATCTTTCGAACACAGATGAAACACCATATCAAATTAATTTATTTATTGAAAATAATTTAACTCTTGGTTAATTTATTTATTTACGATCATTATCATTTCATTATATTTGTTCTAATGAATTATTAATTAAAATTATTTCACAATGTCATTCTCTTCATCATTTAACTTGTTTTCGTTTTATTGAATGTTATTTTGAATACTATGATATATCTCATTATGATGCTTTCAATTATCTTTGGACTTTACCAAAACTTACTCAATGTGTATTAGATTTTAGATTTCAACGTAATGATCAAATATCTCTACCAAAAGTTATATCTCAATCTATAAAATATTTATCGATTCCATATATTAATTGGCAATGGAACGAATTCATTGAATTATTACAAAGTACACCAAATATTTGTCAATTAGATGTTCGTTTACCTGATTTTGCTAATAATAAACAATTCAAGTTTTCTATTTATTCTACTAACTCAGTTTTGAATATCTTCATTTCTTATTCGTTTAGATTAATGTTTAATTTATTACAAATTATGCCAAATTTATTATGTTTAATAGTGAAAACTACAAATATTATTATCGATGGTCATCAATGGAAAGAATTTATTATCAATTATTTACCAAAACTGAAAGTATTTGGATGTTTTATGTGTTGTCACTTGAATTATAATACTGATAAAAAGAAAACAATTAATTCTTTATTTGATTCGTATCATAATTCATATTGGATTGAAGATCATCAATGGTTTATTCGATGTCAATGGACACAGAACGATACGGATAATGAAATATTTCTTTATACACTTCCTGATCGTTCAAATTATTCAATTATTCAACCATTAAGTTGTACTATTCGTACTAAATCAACATGTCCATTAGAATATGATTATAATAATGATAGTGATAATGATAATGTATCATCTTTAATTCATTTCACATTTACATCTACGTATTATATTCGACATCTTCATTTAACATTACCTTTTACTGATCTTTTATTATCTAACTTACCACAATTTGATCGATTAATTAATCTTCAAGTTGGATGTTCTTCATTTATTGATGTAAATATGGCTGTTTATCAATTACAAAAATTAATTGAACGATCACCTCATCTATATTCATTAGAAATATTAACTTGGCTTCCATTATTTGTTCAAGAAATACCATTGAATCTTCTTAGTCATTCAATTCGATCACTTAACTTTCAAAATGCATGTTGTTCAATCAATAAAACTAAGAATATTTTCTTCAATAATCATCTATGTTTTGTGTTAATTAATTCACCATTAGGAAATCAATGTGAATTTCTTTCTCTAATCGTTGAAAAACAAAGAAATATTATTGATCTTATCAATGGATTGCCAAATCTTCGTACATTAAAAGTTTGTTGTCAAGATGATCAATGGGAAAATCGATCGACAACAACAACAAATCACGATGAATTAGTTCTCTGGTTACAAGCTCGTTTATTACGTCTTATCAATAGAGATACGAGATTTACAACATTTATTCGTCTTTGGATTCGTTAATAAACAATAAAACATGTCTTTTTGTTTTATTGAAACTTTAAAAATAAAAATTGTTTTTCATATAAAAGAACATAATTAGTAGTATGCAATTTTAAAAGAAAAAGTCAATCCCAAAAAAAAACTACAGGCCGAAAAAAAGTTCTTCTAGAAGATCTTCATTTCTTAATTTTATTTTGTACGTTGTTGAGTTTCTATTTGTAAAAATGTTCGATATTCGTCAGAAAGTCCTTCATTGTATTCTGCTTTAAAGCATCGAGTAAGATTCGCCCTCCTGTATCGTTTATATCACAAATGAATAGTGTTAGAGTTTCTAGAGTATTTTTATTATTGATCATCATATCTGTGATTATATTAACCCTTTGGTTGCGGGAATTATTTTTTAAGATGAGTTTTCTGTTTTTTTCGTTCCGAAACAATCTGAAATAAACTTTGTTAGTATATAGAAGCACTCACAAATGTTTTAAAATGTGATCTTCTCTAAAACAACCTACAACACAAAGTCTAACGTTACAAACATCACACTAATAACGTGTATCGGAACGCTCTTTTTCTCGCATCTACTTGTATGACTACAAACTATACAAGATCTTCGTGCCATTTTCCATGTTGTTGCTGATGGAACTAGAGATGGAAAATGACGTGCAGTAGGACATACAGGATTATCTTCGATAGTTGGATGGTCAATTAAATTTTGTGATTGAGCATATCTCTCGATCATTTGTCGAATCAATTCAATTCGAAAATCGCTAAATTGAATAGGTTTTTTATGCTTTACTTTGAATAGTTTATAAGCGTTCAATGTTAATAAATCCATAATATCAAAGAAAAGTTTCTTGTACCACTTCATGGGCGGGCTGGCGAAAAATTTTTAGGAGGAGCAATAAAAAAATTTTCATTTTTCGATAGTGCACTTTTTCTTTCATCGTACATACACCCACCATTTTTCGAATTTTTGAAACCATTCTCATTACAATTTGCAAAACTGAGACTTTTGATGAGTTTTCTGTTATGGTATGATGAGTCTCATTTATAATTTCTGTTTTTTGAAAGACTTCTTAAGGAGTAACAGTGGAATTGAATGTGGTGATTATGATCAAATCGCGTTGCATCCTAATTTTTTTCTGTTTTAATTTATTCTTTGCAATAATGTTTATACAAAAGAAAAATGTTAAATAAGAACAAAGAAACGAAACTATTATTTAGCTCAAAAAAAGTATTTTTCGAGTGTCATTCTTCGTAACGAAGTTTGTCACGAGTTCATCGAAATCAATTGTGACTTTTCTTTCAATATTGACCAATACCCACGCAGATAAGCGTTCTTCACCTATTATATTTCTCATATAGGTTTTGAGTCTTCTCAAGCACGAAAAACCTCTTTCGCATTCACGCACGTTAACAGGAATTGTCCATAAAATTCGTAACAATTCATTCATTGTTGGTCGAACTAGATGAAAATTTTTCTGTTTTGTGAAATAAAAGTTGAGTGTGCCTTTTTCAGACATGCTTTGAAAGAGTTTAAGTGATACGCCAGATCAATGCGCGAAACGATGCCTTATATAGATAGAAAGAGAATATATCGAATGATATACTGATCCCTAACAGACGTATAAGTGACAGAAGAGCGAATAACTCAGTGTTTCAAATCGATCAGAAGCATAGACAATTAAAAATAACTTTACACCTCCATGAATCTGGCGATCATTTAAAAAAAAAAACTTTACCAGTGCTGAGGGCATTAAAACCTTATTGCCCTGCCAAAAATTTTTCAGGAGGGGCAATTGCCACTCCTCGCCCTCAGGCCAGCCCGCCCATGGATATTATAGAACAGATATTATCGAAGAAACAATCTGACAAATATTACATACGAATGAAATTGTTCATTTTTCTGTTAGTATCATAAGTACATTAAGAAACCACACTTAATTTACAATAATCGATGTATCAGCACATAATAATCAAACCTATGACAGTATAATGAAAACTGTTCAGTAAAATAGGTGTGAAATATATTCACTATCTATTTTAGATGTATTTCTGTTTTATGTATCAGTCATATTTTACGTTAGGATACTAAACTTAATATTTTATATGAAACTAATATGAATCAATCTGACTTAATAGTATAGATAGCTCACTTTATAATCACAAGTAGTGTGAATCGAAAAGATTTGCTGACCTTTTCCAAAATGAAAGAAGATCTATCATTGTATTATTGAGAAGAAAAATCATTTCGAAACTCTAGATGTTTTTTCTAGGAATGAGCAATTTCGATTGAAAAAGCCTTGATTTTTACCTATTCCAAGTTTTTCCATCACAAAATGTGCTAGTTACTTTTTTCATGCTCATAACATCGAAACTATTACTTGGTTATTTAAATAAGACTCGAGTCAAAATGAGATTATCACAATAGCGTTGTATTTATCCTACTCAGTGTGCAATAGTTTTGAGAAAAAAGTATGGTGTTGGAACCACTATCGAAAGTCAACTACTGTTTAAGGCTTACTTTACGCCTCCCCCCACCGTTTAATTAGAAAAAATCTTGCTTTTTTAACATAATTTTAATGGTAATATTTTAAGTTTCAGTCAACAAATGCCATTTCATAGTAAATGTGAAATAAGCATTTAATTTGATCAAATCGATTGATATTTTTCATAAAAATAACAGAAATAAATAGTCTGAAACAATTTAATATCGAGACTTTGTTCATTTATATATTAAAATAATATATAAAAGTTTGTTTAGGATAACAAGAAAATATCTATTGAGTCTCGTCTGATTTTAAAACATTTCGTTGCTTCTGATTAAATTATTAGAATATTTTTATTCATTGTTTTTGTATACGTATAGATGAATAATAGAGGTTAATTGAGAACAACTAAAAATAAACTTTTTTTTTATTAAGAATATATATATATTGAGGTGTGTTTTCTTTTTTTCTTTTAAAAGAAGTATTTGCAACGTTTATCAAAAAATGTGACAATAAAATAGAAAGAACTATTACTTATCTTATCTCTTTTGGTCTGTTAGTATATAATAAAGAAAAAAAATGTAATTTTACAAATTTCATTCGCCTATTTATGGCGTCTCTATTCTTTCAACAAGTATTAGTTTTTCTAAGTTTATATATAATAAAAAGTAAGTATTGATTTTAAAATATTTAAATATTATATATATATATATATATTTCTATCTGAAAAGGTAATGGAGATGTTCGTTTTGCAAATTATTACCAAGATAATATGGTATTACAACGTGCACCTCAACGTGCTATTGTTTGGGGATATGGTGATGTAAATGTATTAACAACATTATGGATTAATAATAAATTTTATCATACAATTAGTAGTAATAAACCAATAAATAAATATGGTGAAAGTATATGGTCAGTAACACTTGATCCTGAAAGTGATGAAGGTCCATTTGAAGTTATTGTTACTCAACCAGTTGCTAATGGAACAGTTGTTTCAATAACATTAAAAAATGTTTTATATGGTGATGTATGGATATGTTCTGGTCAATCAAATATGGAATGGGCAGTTCGAAATGTCTTTAATGGTACAACTGAAATAGCTGCTGCAGGTGATTATCCAAAAATTCGATTGTTTACAGCATCTCGACAATCTTCATCTACACCAATTGAAGAATTACTTGGAATTAGTTTACGTTGGTCAGTTGCATCATCAACAAGTGTTGGAAATGGAGCTGCATCAGCTGTTTGTTGGCTTTATGGTCGAATGATTCATGTTGGTTTAAATGGTCGACCAATTGGTCTTATTCATACATCATGGGGTGGAACAGCTATTGAATTATGGATGCCAAGACAAGCATTAACTGATTGTGGAATTACAAAGTAAAGTTTGGTTTTTTATTTTTTTAAATCGAATTTATTTTGTTTTTTTCATTTTTTAGAAATGATACAATTCCAATTGAACAAAATGAAGATATAATAGATGAAAATTTATCAGCAACAAATACAGAATTATATAATGCAATGATTTATCCATTTACACGTATGGTTATAACAGGTGCTATTTGGTATCAAGGTATAATAAATTTTATTAAATATTATTTAATTGTATTTTTTGATATTAGGTGAATCAAATGCAAATTATAATCGAGATAAATATGTTTGTACATTTTCTAAAATGATTCAATATTGGAGACAAGTTTGGAATACACGTACAAATTCAATTACAAATCCAAATTTTCCATTTGGTTTTGTTCAAGTTAATTTATATATTTAAATTGTTTTAATTAAAAAATATTTTCTTTTTTTTTTAGTTATCAACAAATCGTAATTCAACAAGTTTTGTTGGTGGTTTTCCATGGATTCGATGGTATCAAACATTTAATATTGGTTATGTACCTAATGATGTTGTATCAAATGTATTTATGGCTGTTGCATTAGATTTAAGAGATGATCCTGGAGGGTTGAGTTTTTATTTTAATAATATATTAAGAATAAAAGAAAAGTTTTTAATTCTAATAATAGTATTCATCCTCGTACAAAAACTGATGTTGGTTATCGTTTATCACGTGCAGGTCTTGCTGTTGCTTATGGACAAACTATTGAATATCAAGGTCCTATTGTATCAAATGTAATTGTTGCTAGTGGTAGTAATACTATCGATGTTACTTATACAAAAGTAACAAGTATTGAATTACGTAATCCTGATGGATTTGAAGTATATTTGTTTACTTAATAGAATATTTTTGTTTTTTATATTTTTTTTTAATTTTAGGTATGTTGTCAAGGTACACAATGTTCGAATGATAATTTATGGGTAGCAACACCAGCTACATTGAAAAATTCATTAACAATAACACTTACTGTTCCAAGTTCATGTGTATCAAAAACAATATATGGTATTCGTTATTTATGGCGTGAAACTCCATGTGATTTTAAACAAGCAGCTATTTATAGTTCAACGGATTCAAATCTTCCATCACCTCCATATATTAAAATATTCTAAAAGACATTTTTCTTTTTATTTGTCACAAGTATTTTATCATTTAAAATAAAATATTTTTCACAATTAATGGTAACATACTACAGTTTAGAAAAGATGACGTTTTTCTAAAATAAAAACCTAATCTTCAAACCCTTTTCAAATAAAAGACGATTTAAATCAAATGTCCTAATGTACTTTAAAAAATGATAACATAGAAATATTAGCTTCTCTAAAACTTGAGGAACTAGATCTCGTTGAAAAATCACTTTGACAAAGCACATTCTTTCGGTATTGCGATAAGACTCACAAAATTCTTCTGGCAGGATCATTACATTTTTTGAATACATAACTCGGACTTGCCCAGTCATGCTTTATTAAATCCTCAAGGAAACTTACTGACAAATTGAAATAAAAAATTATATTTTCTATAGTTGTCTAGTCTGACTTTACTTTTCGAAATCATTGTGCTTACAATGAAAAGTTACGTTACGGAAGGTAGTCATCGCGATCAGAAAATTTACTTTTATAAGTAATCTAAGACATCTCAGTAGCGATCTAGAAAAATAAAATTTCACAGTCTTCATGGCTCTAATAAAACTGTGACTCATTTGCTTGTTTACAACCGACAACTTTTCTCTTTTCTTATTCGTTTTGTTCCTTCGCAAGGGCATATTTTCTTCTCTTTTTATCTTAATTAATTCTATCCATTTCTGTCATTTACCATTAAAAAAACTAACTTTTGCGAACCAAGATAAGTTCGTCTTGCTTCGATCATAGTGATGGCTAAAGCTTCAGAAAACGACGACAACAATAACAAGAAAGTGGTTTGATTCTATCAATCAAATCTAAAACCATTTGAAGATAACGAAAAAGAAGAATGAAGATGTTATTTTGACTTCGAAACTGATTACATTGAAGCAGCCTATCAGAAAAAAGAAGAACAGGTATATTTGAATAACTATATCATTGATTTCAAAAATCAACTCCAGTTTCATTTGTTCCTGGTCGCAAGTGATACAAGGCACCTTTACTCGATGAATGGCGGCACAAAAATGAAGCCATAAGACAAAACTTATCTACTGTCGCTGAACTAGCTGTACAAAGTAATTATGAAAACTATCATGCATCTCTTTTTTTCTAGATTTTCCATGTTCTAGGTATTCTAATTGAAGGTAAACTACTAAACAAAGAATTCGATGCGACAAGAATGACTGAGGAACTGTAATAGAAACAAAGAAGAAATCTTTAATTGTGCTGTTCGTCTCTACTCAGCAGCCTCCTTTCTCTTCACACTGATAAATAAGAGTCTGAGAAATAAAGCAGATACATTGGGTCCAATTACTTGGCTGTTAAATAATTATATTGCTGAGAATCGTGCAACATACAACGAAGAGTATTTAGCCTACCGTGGTGCAATTCTAAGGAAGGAGATGATTGAAGAATATATAGAAGCAGTTGGTAACAAATTGTTTGGTCGAGTTTCACTTCAACTTCAAAAAATCGTGTAGTAGCTGAAATGTTCAGTGGAAATGTGCTATTTATCATTCAAATTAAAGAAAATTCTTTTCAACGTAGACGCGATATTTCGTCGATCTCACTTTATCCCGACGAAGAAGAAATTCTTCTAACAGCCAACTTTGTATTTCAAGTTGATAAAGTTGAACGAGATGAAAAATATCATGGAAAATATTTTATTTATATGATGGATAATGGATTTTGAATTTTGATTAGAATCGAATAGAACGTTTCTCTTTACCCAGTGCTTTTCTCTCAACGAAATGAGTACTACATTTTGATTTATTCTCACTTACTTAACTACAATTTGATTTTAAAAATAAACTACCTCAGTTTTCTATTACTGAGAAATAATACTTGGAAGAATTTTCATTAATATGTGTACTGGAACTTTAACAAAAATTTTATCTATTCTTAATGAGACTTTGAACAGTGCAAACTTTTAGAAAAATAGATTAATTCTTATCATCTATTTTATAACAAAATAAATGTCTTGCTTTGGTAAAAGTAAATGTTGTATCGAAAAGATTTACCTTCTCCAACATATTGCTCTTTATTATATCCCAGAACTTTTACCCTAATCTCTAAGACATCTTGTTTTCAGTTGTTGTTTTTAGTTATTAAACTAGTTTAGACACCTGAAACATCCAAAGTTGCCTTCAAATTCGATTAGTGTAACTGTATAGTGCAAAAAATATTTAAAAAATTTGTTCTGTGTTTTAAAAAAGTGTCAGTACAAAAGTGTGATATTTTGATATCAACAATAGAATTGTAGTTCATAGTTATTTAACTATAATAATGAGTTGAGATAGTTTTATGTTTTACGGTTTTGCTAATTGTTTTACGTTTATTAAAGAATAAAAACTTATTAAAAGATAAGAAGACACATGATGATTGGAGGAAGAAAAGAATAGAACTTTATTGAATATGCGACTTCATACAAGATTCATCTTGATATCAGTCCAGACTCCGCACAAGAGTTCCATTATTGGGAGGTACAAGAATCGTGAGGTAGCCAAGCACAGGAAAAGGGAAGATTATTTTCGCATCAGAACTAATAGTATTCTTTCTCGTGCAATCTGAAATACAACAGTTTTTCGTGATTTTCATAGAAAATTTGAGTATCTATGGCAAATTTTCAATAAGATAATCAACTTCGAATGGAAGAAAGTTTTTTTGGTACTTATGTCGCTGAAGAAAGCAATACTAGCAACGTTTATTCTTAATTAGGCGCTGTTTCGAAGGAAAAATTGACTAAAATCAAAAGTTTTTAGTTAATTATAGTCACGCAACTGTTTTTTTCCTTATTTTTGTCGAAAGTGACAAAACTAACGATGAGTACTCACAAATAAAGTTATTCAAAAGGTAGAAAGAAGTAAAATACATCATAATAACAGATAGTTCTACTTATTTTTCAAATGTCATCGGCTCATTTAAGAAGACATTTATTAATGCGTGAAAGTTCAATATTTTAATACACATGATCAATGTTATAGAATTCAAGTTGGTTACTCGATGTTGGAAGTTGGAATTGAGACTGGGATGCGATGAAATGTGCTGTTCACTTGGTATATGCGGGAGAGATGAAACTCAATTGGAAGCAAAAGAGCTTTGTTAATAAGTTCGAATCCAATGATCACTCTCACTGAGAAACTAACAAACTTGAAATGTGATGTGCATATGACATCCCTAGACAGAGATCCATGAATATCAAACTATGTGAAATTTAGATATAAAAATGAATCAGAAAAGACGTTTTTTTACTATTATAAAGATAAAACAATGTTATCTGGGTCGTATAAAAGAGGGTCCGAACAATACTATGTTTTGCCTTGATAATGGTGAAGTCAAATCTTTTCTCATTCATTTTTATACTTAAACTCTACATAGTTTGATAATGACGAATTTCCATCTAGACACGCCATCAGCATGCTATGTTTTGAATTCGTTAGTTTTTCGATGAGAGTATTCATTTGACTTGAATATGATCAATCTTTTTGTTCACCAATACATGATCTTTCATTGATAACCATTAGATGAAACAAGACATCCAAACACAATGCACGGTGTATATATAAGAAAATTCTCTTTTCGTTAACATTTGACTCAAATAATTACCAATGTGATCTCATATTAAAATAATCTTTTAGTATATTAATAAATTTTAATTTACAATTATATTTCATTTAAATATCAAGTATTCTTACTTTACATAATTATCTATTCGATCTATTTTATATATATCAACAAATGCCTGACAGAATAAAAACATACCTTTTGAACGAACACGTTGTTTTTTTCCAACATATAATGACGTAGATGTAAGATATTTATATATGAAAGTAAAGAATGAAAAGAAAGCAAATAGAGATTATTTTTACATGTTGTTACAAACATCAAGTCACTCACATTACTTAGCAACACCAGACAGTTCCAATATTCATGTCTAAAAATAATTCCGAATCACCAATTTTTGTTTCGCTCGATTGTACTGCATGTGACAAAGGAAGTGAAATGACACGAGAACTTCTAAAAGCAACTATTGGTAATTTGACAGTATTCAATGATAAAGATGAATGTAAAAGATTTTTTGGACGAAATATGCATAAACATCGACTAGCATTGATTGTCAGTGGTCAACTTGGTAAAGAATTTGTCTCTACTATTCATGATTTGTCAAGCATATTATCGATTTACGTATATTGTGGAAATACTGAATTACATAAACAATGGTCTAGTTAATATACAAAGGCTAGAACCGTCGTTAGGACACTTGATGATTTAGTGTCGGAAATTTTATCGGATAATAAAATTAATTAGATATTTATATATTATCAACCATCGATTAAATATGTTTATGCTGTATGACACAAAAATTATTCAAGATATTTTATTTATTTTTTATATTGTTGAAATCTATATTATAATAGAGTAAATTTCAGTTCGGGAACTTTTATCTGATTGGTCACAGAACGCGAAAAAGAAATATATATATATATATATATGAAATGACCATCTGTATACATTCTTCTGCAATCTATATTATAAGAGTTACCTTATAATATATCTACCTACATTATAATAGACAAACTTTTCAGTTCGGAAAACTTTTTATGATTGGTCTCAGAACAAAAACAAAGTACACATGTATTATGTATTTACGTCGTATATGTCTATACATTATGTATATATTTCGTATATGTCCATCTATTATGCATAGATAAATATATATATATGTCAGTCATCTATATTATATTTTATACTCACGTAATTTTTTCTTATGTGCATTAACCCTTTCAAAGGCACTGATGCAAATATATACCACTTTTTTGTTTTTGGTTACAGAATTATGATAAACTAAGATCAATGAGTCTGGTAGAAAGAAGAATGATACTGTATACATGAAATAAATTCATAGTTATCCGAGATTAAGTAACACAGTTTATCTATTTCTTCAAGAGGGATTTTGAAGAATGTTATCATTAATTCTCATTTCCAAAAGAACTTAGCCTGTCCAAAATTCGCCGATGAATGGGTTAAATCGATTTTTCCTATGATATTAGAGTTCAACCAAGAGTGGAGACGTGAGACTCCCGAAGTACAAAGAAGCACAGGAAAGTACAGTAGAGGTATAAAGAGGTTACAGTAGAGGTATACGAAAGTACAGTGGAGATACAGGAAAGCACAATAGAGATATAGGGAAGTACAGCGGAGGTACAACGAAGTGCAATGAGAACACACGGAAGTACAGAAAAGTGCAGCGGAGGTACAGAGAAATACAGTGAAAACATAAGAAAGTACAATCGATGCAGAGGAGAGTACAGCAGGAGTATAGGAAAGTACAGTGAACGTATAGGGAAATACAGTGGAGGTGCAAAGAAGTACAGTGAGGACACAGAAAAGTACAGAAAAGGTATAGGAAAGTATAGTTAACGTATAGAAAAGTGCAATGAGAGTACAGAGAAGTACAATGAATGCATGGAGAACTACAATGAGAACGCAGGAGAGCACAGTGAAGGTACAGAGAGGTACGACTGGAGCACGCACTTCACGAGTCCCATTTCCCCCCCTTGAGTCTAACCCTTCACAGGGGCCTCTAGTAGATATAACATAGAATAAATTTTGAGAATTTTTATTTTTTTTCATATTTTCGACCATAACATATAAAATATGAAAAGATAAAAAAAAAAGAAAACAAATTAATAGTGTACAATTTATTACAGCACTAATATGAATATTTAAAAAGTGTTCATGCTCTTTAAAAATTTTTATATTTTCTATTTTTAACTTAATGTTTTATATTTGACGAAATATTTTTCGATATTGTTATAGTGTCATTCACATATATCTTGTTTTTTCTCTTCTTTTGTCATATTGATGACACATTAGGTGTTTTCCCTTCTCATTTATATTTTTTTGGATTTTCCATGATTCCTCACTATATATGTTTCGATCGTTTTGAAAAATCAAACGAGCAATTTCAGTTTCGATCAGCTTGATCAGCTCACACATTAACAAGTATGATTTAGATTTAGGATAGGAAACTGATATGTTTATTATTTGAGAGAACTTTTTTGTGTTATACTCAACGCATGCCATTGACAACTTGCCCTGCAATATTTAACTAAATTTATTTATTTTTATTTGTTGATATTACGATAGTCGTATCTTTGTAAAAGTTTTATTGCAAAACAAATATGAATCATAAACGATCTCTTTTTATAGTCATAACATTTTACGAGCTTTTAGTAAGTTTATAAAATGAATCATAGTGACATCGTTCTATCGCAATGACTATTATCTATATTGAAAAATAAATATAGTAAGTTGATTATTTTTTTCAGCTCTATTAGAAAAAAGTGGAATGTTTATTTTTCTTTTCATGATAGAGAACGAAAGTATTGCAATATTATGCAGCTACCCTTATAATAAGAAGAAAACTTATGTGTTCATATTTTTTACCTTGTTTTAATATAAAAATCAGAATAATGATTCTCTTTCAGTTTATCACTTATATATTTTAGCGGTAATACCCGGCGTTGCTCGGAAAATCCACATACTGAAAACTTACTATATCGGAAAACGACAGAAGGCATATAGAGAACGCGCTTCAGATACTTTATATATGATTACTAAATGTCCCGCCGTGCATAGACTTGCATTCATGTGTAAATCGGACAATTCAGCATATAGTGTGAAAATGTGAGCGCCTTTTTTTTACTCATGCCGATTGTCATACTATACGAACACCCACTGGAAAAAGGTGACACTAAGAGGTGGATAATCTATCAATTTAGTAAATACTCTAAAGTCTTTGAAAGATTGGTGAAAATTGCAATATATCACAACCTCCATGAAATTTCATTCCGTCCCTTCCCTGGTATCCTGACTACCTTTCAACCTTCGTCTAAACTTAAGGTATCCCATGAAATCCTTGGTGCCACTAACTCGTACGGCGTCCAAATACGAAAAAAACCGATGAACAAAGACATCTCTTTTTCTTTATATATACAGATTATGAGCTACGAATAATAGAATTTTATCCCATTTGTTACTTTCTACATTCGATGGGTATTACCACTTATACGGTCACCCTTTATCTTATAAGTTCTATTTGCTTTTTTCGAGTATCCTGACACCTCTTACGTTTGAAAGTAACTCATATGATTAATCATATATCTATGCTTGTAAATAGTTTGTTTTTCTCTATTCTTTATAATAAGTTGGTGTTTGTTTTTCTATCTGTATTTTTGTTTTTGATGAGAAGGATATATTTATAATTGAATCAACATTAATAATATATTATGAATCATTTTTTTACGTTTTACAATTTTATTGTATTATTGAAAAAAAAACATAGAGACTTTTTTCAAGGTAAGAGAATATTAGTAAAATATATTAAATTTTATTCTTACAATTATGCTGTTATTTGACATATTTCTATGATTTATATTATTCGGAAGATTTTTCTTTTGTGTATCTATTTCAATTATTATTGTATTTTTTCATGATGTGTATATTGACAATCAAAGATTAGCGACTACTTTTTAAAATAAATTATTGATATATTTATCAACTTAATACATGATAAAGTTTACAGTATAATTCAAAAACTTGATCATCACAGCATAGCACAATGATTATTGTTATCGATATATTATGATAAAAATATTCTTAAAATAACAGTATATCTTCATCATAATTACTTAGATTGACAATACGATCGTGCATCTCTATGATTGTACGCGAAGGTCGTAAATAGTCATTTTTAATCAAACAGATACGAAGTAATTCACTTCACCATTTCCTAATCTTCTACTGTAGAAGTGAATGATTTCGAGATGCAGAATACTTACCGTTCTATAATTCATATATAGTTAATATTAATCTAAAACAAATTAAAAAAATATATATTTACAATTTGATATTATTCAAAAAAACTAAAAATGTATAAATAACAATATAATATCTACTGATTTAGGAAACTTTTATTTGCCGATCTGAACATGCGGTCACATACGGGAGTCTGTTTACAATATTCGTATATCTCTGTTTTTCTCCGTAAGCGATTATTGACAACTGTGCTCATTGGACCTAAGTATCTACAATTAATATCTTGTCTTGCTGTTTTTAATAGAAAAAAAACAAATGTTACTTTGTATGTGTGATATAATTCCCATATAAATCAATACAAAATAAGTTGTCATAGAATGTGTTAGACTGAAAATATCGAGTAATATGAAATTAGCAAAACGTTAAAATGTAGTATTCTTCATTATGTTATGTAATTTATTAATGCGGTGCTTCGCACCGCATTTCTGGAGTCCTGCGCGAGTTTTTAATGCGGTGCAAAGCACAGCATTTCTGTAGTTCTTCACGAGTTTTTTTTTATTTCTTACTTTCTCGACGTACACATTGAAATTTGTCATATTGCGGAGCGATGTTCTCATGAACGGAAAGTCGCAAAATATTCGTTGAAATGCGAAATTAAAATATGAAGATCGAACTATGACCATGCGTTTTCGAATTTTCAATAGGAAGTTTTGTTTCGTCACATCCATGTAATCAAAACATGGCAAGACATGATGTAATTTACATCATTTTTATGAATTTTTTTTAAAGAAAAATGATGACCAACATCAAAAAAATGCGATTTCAGTTGATGAAAGCGACATAATCTTTGAGGTTTTTTAAACGGCATGCCATTTTTTTTTAAATTTACATTCATGAAAATGATGACTTTTACATGAAAGTCATGCAATGAATATCGTGAAAATATCATGAAAATCATTTCATGAAAATCATTAAAATATCATCAAAACCATTACTTTTTTCTAATGACGAAAGCCAAAAAAATTTGATTTCAAACGATGAAAGCGACATAATCTTTGAGGTTTTTTAAACGGCATGTCATGTTGTTACAATTTACACTCATGAAAATGATGACTTTTACATGAAAGTCATGCAAAGAATATCATGAAAATATCATCAAAATCATTTCATGAAAATCATTGAAATATCATCAAAATCACGCAGTATATGGCATTTATCAGTGACATATCTTATGTATTCAAAACATGGCAAAAAATGATGATTTCATGTGAAAAACACGAAAAAAGTTAGATTTTTTAGTTACATCGGTATGTATTACCCCTGGGTGTTTATCAATCTACCTACCTATTCACCTACTCACGCATTTATCTATCTACTTAAGTACCTATCTATCTACCTAACGATCTATCTATCAACTAAAGTACGTATCTTTCTACCTTCCTATCTATTTACTTACGCACTTACTCATCTATTGAAGTACCTAACTGTCTAATCATCTATCTATATAGCTAATTTCCCTATCCATGTATTTATCTACTTATTTATTTGTCTATTCATCTGTAGATATATAGATAAATGAATAGATAGATAGATACATAGATACATTCATCTATCTGTCCACCTATTTGTCTCTCTATTTACCTACCTATCCATGTATGTTTCTACCTATGTATCTAACAATCTAACTACACACCTATTTAAATCTATCTATCTATCTATCTATCTATCTATTTATTTATTTCTCAATCTACTTATCTATCCATCCATCTACGTATTTATCTATCTATCTGCCAATTAATATCTCGATTTACGGATCTATCTATCTATCTATCTATCTCCCTACTTATGTCTCTTTCACACATCATTTGAAACGTATGAAACGAGAACTTCAATTATAATACGACTGAAATACATTGTGGCGTCGACTTACGAAATGAAACCAAAAATAAAATGAGTTTCAAAAATTTCCTTCTGGACTTACATGTAGACTTAGCTGGCATACTTTGATTCAGTCTTTATTCAAAGATCAGGTTTACTGCGCTGCGCACTGTGGGTATTGATCAAAACGGGAATTGCTTTATCTTAGTCTACCGCCTATCTCTTCTACCCAGTCCGTAACTCATTTACTAATTTTAATCAAGGGATTGAATGAAATAAAAGAAACTCAAGCAGGTCAGAACAGAAAAACTAATAAAGCAGCGCAGGGGTTAAACGAATTGAAGGCGAAAAGGAACTAAAAAGAGGAAAAGAGACTAAAACGCTTGAAGTAAGTAAAAGAGGTAAAGAGAGTACAGAGGGTAAAAATACCTAATGGCATTACAGCTTCTAGAATAGATATAAAGACTAAATCGACTAAAGAGTTTGTAAGGATTGAAAATACTAAAAGGAGTGAACGAACTCAAAAGGCTTAAAATCAGAAAACAGAGCAAAATAGTTAGAAACTCTGAAGACACTAAAGAAACCAAATTCCTCTAAACAGTAGAAAAAAAGAAGACAAGAGAGAGTAAAGGGACTAAATATACAAGAATTGTAGGGCGTAAGAGGAGCATACGAAGACAAAACGCACTAGCAAGGCTAAAGGCAATTAGAACAGTGAAAGAGCTACATGACTTAAAGGAGAGACACCCATGCAACTAAAAAATAAGAAAAATAACATTTTTTCTGATGAAATACATAAAAATCGATGTTTCCCATTTTTATTGATTAAAATGAAAATTTTCATCGGTTGCATTTCATGAATTTAATTTTTAATCAAAATCATCAAATGATTTTAGTTAAACATAGATTTTTAATCAATGTCACTTGATGACTTTGATTAAAAATCAAAATCATCAAATGCAACTGATGAAAATGAAAATCAACGATTTTCATGTCAGTTTCATCAAAAAAATGTCATTTTTTTCGTGTTTTTTACACGAAAATCATCATTCTTTTTGTCATGTCTTGATAACTTGGGTAGAGTAAGAAAGTTAATTATTCCTGCTAGAAAACTCGGGCAAAAGATTTTGTGTGTTCTCACACATAGAATTCTCTCTCGAAAACATTGAAAAGGGTATTTGTAAAGACAGATGTCGACATGTACTCTAAACTCATCATTTTCCTGGTGAATTTTTTAAAAAACATCATGGCACATGATGTATTTCACATCAAAGTCATTCGATGAAAACGATGAACAAGTAATGAAAGTAATATAATGATTTTGATCTTTCCGTAATAACCGGAATCATGCGGTGAAAATGATGCAAAAGTAATCAAAACTAATGTAATGATTCTGATATTCTTAGATAATCCAAGTCATGGATGAAACTGGTGCAAAAGTAATGAAAATAATGTAATGATTTTGATTTTTCCGAAGTAATCAAAATCATCGGATGATATTGATGTAAAAGTAATGAAAGTAATGTGATGATTTTGGTGACTTTTGAGAGAAGTAAAGTCATGCAATTTTTTTGATGAAAATTTTAAAAATCACCATTTAAATGATGAAAATTTTAAAAATAACCATTTAAATGAAATGTTTTTCGTTTTTTAGTTACATGGGCAGGAAGCGTAACAAAATGACGACTTTTAAAGGACTTTGTTTTTTTCGAAGTTTGAGATAATTAAAACGAAAACAATATAAAAAGTTAGGCGCCATTTTCTCTATATAACAGCTGTGAATACATATGATGATAGATAATGAATCAGATAGTTAATCAAAGCAACAATCAACAGTGTTTACTAGAAGCAAGTTGATAAGTATCGATAGAGTTCTCAGAGTGATGAATTTCGTTATGTCTGCACTTTATTGATTGAAACCTTACTTTCTCGACAATATTCACAGATACAGGGCTCTCGATGTGATGGGGGATGGTGGGGGCTAGCCCCCATCACTTTTCTGATGTGTCTGCCAGAATTTTTCCAAGATGTATCTGTGAAATTTTTGCTGCGCTTCAGTTACTGACGAATCTGGCAGGTAATACAGAATTTCTGTTCATTTTAGTGCACATGTAGATTGTCTGTGGAATCTGGCAGGCAGTGCATAGTGTAGATTGT
>JAJEKB010020622.1:248680-278472 GCA_022393335.1 Macrotrachela quadricornifera | reverse complement strand
TGTAGATTGTCTGTGGAATCTGGCAGGCAGTGCATAGTGTAGATTGTCTGTGGAATCTGGCAGGCAGTGCATAGTGTAGATTGTCTGTGGAATCTGGCAGGCAGTGCATAGTGTAGATTGTCTGTGGAATCTGGCAGGCAGTACATAGTGTAGATTGTCTGTGGAATCTGGCAGACAGTGCATAGTTTCTGTTGATTTCGTATACAGCGTAGAGCGTTTATCGAATTTGGTGAATATAATGCCTATTGACTCATCCAAATGGTGCAGTGTGTTTAGTGACGTCAAAGTAATTTTTTCTTATCTTTATTGAATAGACGGACGGAACAAATTTCACTGAATGTCAGAATGAGTGTATGACTATTATTAAATTTATATTTAAGAAACAGAACAGCAGACTATAGAGATTGACCGACTATATAGATATCAGTCAACTTATTTTCATAGCGTGTATTTGATATATACATTTATATTCATATCTTATTCGTGCGCGCTCATATATGGCTACTGTACCAGTATCTACAGAAATAATTTGTCTGAATTGTGGCAAACGAATGGCAAAAAAGAATTGGAAAGATCACGCCCGTCACAAATATACAATGACTGAAAAAAATATTCAAACAAAATATGAACGACTTCAAGCAGCATGCTCTTCGTCAAATAATAAACCCAAACCTATTGTTATACATAATTTCTTTTCAACAAAAAAGTTTGCTGCGACAGTATCCAATTCTGAAGAACAAAATCTGAATGACAGTATTTGCACCGATGAAGCTATTATTATTAGCAATCAAATTGGTACTTTGACTAACTCTGGAAATGACTCAATTTCGACAGGTAATATTTATTAATTTTTCTAATTACAAAATACCTTTTTATATTTAATAGCAGGTGATACAACAAGTGAAAACCTGAAGACATCAGAATTTACACCTGATGAAGATGATAATCTAAGTAAATTGGACAAGTATAACGCTTTCAATAATGGTGAGTTATTATTAAAATGTCAAATTTATTCAAACTTTCTTCTTTTTAAGATTCTCATTCGTCACAAGATCATCAACTAAGTATTGAAGATGATGTAATCTCGTTAGACTCGAACTTTAACACGTCAAGCAATTATGACGCTCATAGTAATTACGATCAACCTTCAGTATCATTACAATCAGCTGTTAATACAACATCAGATTTATCAGATAATGTTATTACATCAATTAAAGGTGTTAGGTTTATTAATGCTCATGAAATGACTTTTGTTCAAGCACACCGTGCTAAATATCCAGATATAGCATGGAATACAGATAATAATTTACCATCTGTTAAACCAAGTCCAACATGGTTTTCAAATGAATATTCATGGGTCCGTGCCATTTGTACAGATAATCAGTATGGTTTATCATGCGTCGATTGTACTGAATTTGCATCAAGTGAAGTGGCGATTAAAAGAAATAAGGGTGCATTTGTTGTAAGACCATATTGGAATTTAAAACACAAAGGACTAGAAGGTAAGAATGCAAGCATGTCTTATTAGAATTTTCATACAATTTTGCTAATTAGGTATTAGAAAGCATAAAAATAGTGATCTTCATCGAACATGTACCGATCGACGAGCTGCATCAAGAATTGTTTCCATTAGTGGTAGTGTGGTTGGTCAATTACAATGTGTTAATTTGGATATGCAAACACGAAAATATCTTGCTATTCTCATTCGAACTCTTTGGAAAATTATCAGAGAAGAAATACCATTAGTCAAATTTAAGCCATTAATTCAATTTCTTTATCATGTTCAATGTCCAGATATCGTCAATTGGTTCAAAATTTCTAATGTCAAAGAGCGGTGAGTTTAGAGCTCTCATTTAATAGAAATTGTACTTACGTTTTTCGCCCTTAGATATTGGAGTTGGGAAGCAATAGCTGAATGGTTATTAAGTATTAATAAATATCTTCATCAACTTCAAACTTCATCTATTAGAAAAACTCGTTATATCAACCTCATTATGGATGAAACTCGTGATATAACAGCTAAACAAATGTTATGCTTGTGTTTACGATATGTAGAAGAAGATACAGGCAAGATTCGAGAAGAATTATTTATGTTGAAGTCAATCATTGATTCAAGTGGAGAAGGTAATTAACTTAGTCAAATCAGACTTATATTATCGCTTCGTTTCTTATTTAGGTGTATTTAATATTGCACAACAATTCATCGAATGTCTTCAAAATAATGTTGATAAAGAAATAATTATTACAGCACAAACATATGACGGTGCATCTGCTATGCGTTTTCAAGCACAAGGGCACATTCGTAGCCGTTTATCGACGTGGGGTATGTATATATATTGTCGATCACATCTTTTAAATTTAAGCGTTGAAGACGCAATTGAAAATTCAATGTATGACGTTTATGATACGGCTCATTCAACTTTAGTATTCTTACGTGATAGTTCACATCGTCTTCAAGTTTTATTTGGAAGTCCAAAACTCATCAACTCCAAAAAAAACGTAAAATTTTTACAAATAGTGTTAATTACAGCATTAATTTCTTAATTATCTATTCTTTTTATTAGAACAAACTGTTCCAAAATCAAGTGAAACTCGTTGGTCTTATGCGTATGAAATACTACAATTTCTATGTAAACATTATACAGCTGTTATCATTACACTTTCAACACTATCACAACACAAAACAAATGGATCATCAGATGGTCGACAATTTGCACTTGATTTAATGAAACCCATGGTGGTTTTTCAAATACATCTTATGCGTGATGCATTACGCCCAGCATTAAAATTTCTACGTCAAATCGAAAAACGTGGTTCCTGTCTCGACGAATTTTCAATTCACGTAGATGCTGCTCGAAATTCAATTAAACAATCAGTTAAAATGTTTGATTTCAACCAACTTCGAACAATATTAAATGATATTCAACAATATTTACTTATGATACAATCAACATCTCGATCAACACGATCTCAATATCAACCATTATCTATAGATTTTAATGAAGAAGAATGTCGTACTATCGGTAACGAATTTATTAATAGTTTTCTTCAATCTCTTGATGATAGATTCAATGCTGAAGCGAAACAATTGATTGAAAATATTGTTATATTATCATCACCATTCAAATACTCAGCTGAACAATCACTTCAAAATCCATTGATATCTCAATATAGTTCACCAATGACATACAAACACGTTGCTGTCGATCGACAAACATATGAACGTACTGATCCACCTCTATTAAATTATCAAAAATTGAAAGATGATGTATTTGCATTTCTTACTATTGTGGGTGATGTCACGTCCATTACAGCAATTACACAACGTGTTGCAGGACATGGTAGCGAACAATATCCTGAATGGTACAAGTTATTCCAAATATTGGCAACATATGCCGTTGGGTCAAATGAAGCTGAACGTATATTTAGCACGTTAAGACGAATCAAATCGTGGTTACGCAACAGTTTAAGTGATACAACATTGGAAGTTTTAATTAAAATGTCTGCAATGAAGGTTGATTTATCAGACGATTCTATCAAAATTATCATCGAAGATTTTATCAGTAATCCTCAACGAGCCAAAAGTCGTAATATAAGTGTATTTATCGAAGACATTAAGGAAACAGAACTTGATGAGTACTTCAATTGACAATTGTATTTTTATGTAAATATATTTTTTGTCGTAAGTTTTTGTTCTTTGATATAAGTTAATAAATATTTTGATTTGTTTCTCTATTATTTTCCAATAGTGCTCCATCACTCATAGGATTTGGCTATAAGAAGCGATTTTTAAAAAAATATCTGAAGTCGAAAACTGAAGTAAGTGTTTGCTTGCGGACATTCATGAGAATTTAAGCTAATTAGCATATCAAAAATTTCAATGGAAATGACCGTCTGCGAAAATTTGTAAACAGTGTCTGCCAAAAAATATTGGGCCCCATCACTCTAAAAAACAATCGAGAGCCCTGATGGCAAGTACATTCACATCAAAAGATTCAATCATTAGATACATAACAAATGTTTCCAATGAGCATAAAAAAAGAAAATTCTATATAAAATTTACTATGCAATGCGAAAACAATGACGAAATTGATGGTTGGTTATTCAGTGATGTAACAGGTATTTTAACAACGCCAGTAGGTATAGCTTTAACAAGTACAATGAAAAATCATACAGGTTTACGACTATGGGGCAAAATTGAAAATAATAATGGTACGTTAAATATATTTTACAGTATGAAAAGATAATTTGAAGAAAATTTAAAAAACAAGTGAGTTTATTAATAAAAAAAAACAAAAAAATAATATAATATTTGATTGAAGGTTTCAAAACATTCAAAACTCAAAGCTGGGCTAGTTTTCAGAAAGTCAATCCTAATTTTCAATTTCAAATTACTAAAAATGATGTTTTGACAATTCAAAATGCATTAACAAGTGGTGAACCTTGTTCTATACGAGTATTTATTATTGACATTCGTCAACCTCAAAACTTTGATCGAGATGGCATTGTACATACGAATACATTTGTTCTCATCAGTGATGACAGCGGTACATGTTATCTAGTTGCAATGGATTTGGTTCCAGATATTATAAAAACAGAACAAACTTATGAATTTACACAAGTACGTCGTAAAATATTCAATGGTGCATCTATTCTAACTACAACTATTAATACACACATTTCATCATCACTTGCGGTAAATAAATGTCCATAAAAAATATCTAATAAACTTCACTTCGTTCATACAATAATTTTATTGTTTGAACAAGATTAAAAGTAATTAGATAATTTTTATCTACTTAATAAATAAAGATCAAACTATATGTTACATATTTCAGTCAGTTATAGCTGATGTTAGTGAAGTAAAGTCTATGCTTGCTCTTGATTTATCAGATAACAAAACTATTATATCATCAATCGAAGAAATTGGAATAATTAATCGATTAAGTGGATGCTCGAGTTGCAAAGGCAATTTGACAGAAGTCAATGGTGCTGTTGCATTGGTTTATTGTCAAAAATGCCAACGCCACAGTGTGAAAAAAAATATTACGTATGATATTTCGATGACACTTGCTATAAAACACGGTTAGTTTCAAGCGATTTTATTAAAGAATTATAAAACAAAAAAAATTTAATATATTTAACTATTTTATTACAATATTATATAGGTGATCAAAAAATTGTTCTTTACGCTTCAGGCAAACTATTAGAACAACTTCTTAACTTTGTTGGTCTTACCGTTTCAGCGAATGATACAGAAATTGCAGTAGCTTTATTGGCGAATCGTAATTTCCGATTTTGAGTACTGTGAGCTGGACAAAAAAACTACAAACATTTCAAAACCTTAAGATAAAAAAAAAATGTATGATTTTATTCGTTTTGGTCTTTTGAATTTACGATGAAACAAAAACAAATTTATGAAAAAGTTTTTCCTTTCTAAGTCAAATTTAATTTCATTCTATAATTATTCAATCAAGAACAAAAAAATTCACTTTTTACCAATATAATTTGACTACTTATTATTATGTTTATGTTTCAGTAAAGTTCATAATACATTTGTGCATTTAATAAAAATTAACAATAAATTAAATTTAAAGTGTTATTTAAAATTATAAATTTTATTCTCTTTCAGATATTACGATTGATTGCATTGTTTCCTATTAATTACTTCATTACATCTATATATATATATATATATATATATATATATATATATATTTGTATCTTGCTGCGATGGAAGAAATAGCCAAAGAAGTTAATCAAATAAATGTCGCAACAGTTGGTACGATTATTCTTTTACTTTGTTTTATCAACGTCTAAGTTAATATTCTCTTATAGAGCAAAATAATAATCTTGTTATCGAAAAAAATGTTAATGGAAAAATTGTCAAAGTTAACCGTTTTAAACATTATGCATTCATTAAAAGGTTTTTTTTTTTAATTATTTCTCATTTAAATATATTAATATAGAACGGATAATAATGAACAAGCAGATATTTTTGCACGAGATTTATCAATCATAAGCAAAAAACAAAATCCAGATTTTTTGGTATCAGATATTTGTTCATTTGATATTAAGAAAAGTAACTAAAAATATTTTTCATAGTTGTTCAAATTAATTTCTCAAATTTATTAAGCTATTCGTGGGTTTGAAGCTGTCAATATCAACGTTCGACAAAGAACAATAAGTGGAATTGATAAACTAAAACGAATACCAAGAAAAAAACCTGAACAACAAAAACCAACTGATGCCACCATTTTGTTCCAAAAAACGATGTAAAATTTTTATTATCTAAATATTGTATTTTCTTTATTCATATTTTAAGAATTGAACTATTTCGTGAAGCCACCAAATCCATTAAATAAATACAATTTTTATTAGTATTAAAAAAAAATTGTTCAACAATTGATTATATACTGTTTTTTGTTGATAAAAGAAACAATCAAATAAAGCTTTGTATTAATGTTTCTATAATTGTTTAATAAATTACTGTATTCATATATGTTCTGGAATTAGAAAAATTTTAAATAGAAATCAATAATAAATAGATCTAAATGATAAATTTCCAATAGATAATATAATTAAATTTAAATTGATCTCAAATAGATTTCATGAGCAATTAATAAATGAATAATTGAAAGAACATTAAGAAAAGTATGTTATAAAGCAAAACATCTGCTAAAAGGGAATTAAAATGATTATATATTTTTCATGGTTCGCTATGCCGAGAATGTATGAATTTAAAAAAATTCAAATTTTTCAACTAAAATATATACAAGATATATATATCTCTGATCCAATGAATTTACTGCAAAATATAATGATACCTCAAATTACAACAGGTCATCATTTACGCATTTAATAAATCTAATTAATGTTCAAGAGTAACAAAATTCATATGCGACTCAAATTAAAAATAATATTTAATTATACATTTCTTGTAAAAAATTAAAAAATACAAGTAATTTAAACAAAAAAAAATTTTTTTTCTTCAAATCGTTAAAAATAAACAAATAATAAATACAACGTATTTCATAACACTTTTAATGTGATAAAACCCCAGTACTTAAACTAAGAGTGCAAATTCTAACTATTATGTCATTTTAAAAAGCTTCCAATACTCATGAGCACAATTCCTATGATATATTATTAAATAGTATCTTTTCTAATAATAGTAAAAATACAAACATCATAATATAATAGTAAGTTTTTTGAAATCGACCAATATGAGCCCAAATATATTTTACAAATACTTTCACAAAAGTAAATGATAAAATCTTGAATTGCTTCTAAAAGACAGATCATGGCAAATTCTACAAAATCTGTTTCAAGAAACCTGAATCGAAAAATAAAAAGTTGTTGAAATAGTTTTAATTACACTCAATATACAATACGAGACAATATTATTATGTAAGTTATTCATTTTACATATGAAGTATTTCATCAGAAAAAAATTAGTAAGAGATTGTTCAAATATGTATTGTACCTGTTCTCATGATACATTCTTAAAAAGGTTTAACGATTTTATTCGTTACTTATGTCAAAATATTTGTAAAATATATACATCATCATATCTTCAAGTTCAAAAATTTATTATTAAATTATCATCTCTCTATTTTTAATATTATAACGAAAGATATTATTCAATAATATATCATAGGAAAGTTAGTCATGAGTACGTAAAACTTTTATAAAAACAACGGTTAGATATTATTTTGTGTATTTATATAAATGGACAATGACGCATCTTAATACTTTACGAAATTTCTTGTATATAGTATACATGACGATCGTTTTATTTTTTAAATACTTAAAAAAAATTTCTTTTGAGTTCTATACAAAAACCGGTTTCATTAACATAGTTATGCGTATTCGACAACAATTTATCTGAGGAAAAAACCTTTGCACAACAATATATAGCTTATTAAAATCAAACGAGGCAATAGAAACCTGTTCATTAATACATAAAAAAAATTTGTGTAACAATATTTAACTAATACAACAATTAATCATTAAATATTATTTTTTAAACGTATTCATAACATCAAGCAAAAGAAAAACACCTGCAATACGAATAATTATTTCTTCCAGACTCGACATAAAAAATAAGATTTACGTTTATACCATAAATCCTTAAAGATATGAATAATAATTTATAGATATAATTTATGCTTCAGCAAATCCAAAAGAAAATTTGCTTTCTTAAATATATTTCATTATTTATTTATATATTGAAGTTTACCGATAAAACTTTCTTTTTTCAACTGCTTCTTAGAAAAAAACAACATCAGTTTATCATTTTTACTTACAACAAAATATTCGCCATACAGCAAAATATTCTTTTGAATTGCTATATATCTCTTTAATATCAATAATGATTGAAATCACAAATCGATCTTTGTTCAATCACTATTGAAACTAAAAAAAAATATCTAAACAGAAAATTTTTAACATGACAATTATTTAAATAAAGAATAATTTTAGAGAATGTCACTTGACGATATGAATACCTCCTTTCTTTTTATCTTTTCCAATTTCCAATTATTTTAACGAACATATTACAATCATTATTATGTAAAGCTATTTTATAAAATGTCAATAAAGGTAAAAATATAAAATTCTAAATTTTTATCCTGCATTATTAATCCTTAATTAACTAAAAGATATTTGATTAGTTAACATAAATAATAGATTAAAACCTTAAAATTATTTTTACTTTTGTGACGCTTTACATATTATAATATATCTTCTTCACATTGAAATAAATTTTTGTCTTAAAAATATAACAATAAATACACAAAATTTTATAACGACAAAACCATAGTAATTCAATATTTTTTCGAAAAAGAGATTTTGACATTAAAACCTTATAACTTGAAAATTTCTTTTTAATAACTTATCATATAAATACATGCTAATACATGTTTTCTCCATTTGAATCAATGAAAAGTGATCGACTATATAATCAAATTTAATTACATATAATTATTTAATTAAATTGTCTCTTGATGTTTACAATCATAAACCATACAATATTCATACAAGAATAACATAAAGCTAAAATAATAATCCAATGTAAAGCCAATTAAATAAATGTTTTAGCTACAAACACAAGTACTTTTTATTCATAACCATATATACTAAAACTATTGAAAAGAAAAAATCTTCTTTGATAGATGTATCAAGTATTTTCTAAATATATCTATTTTTCAGTAATTTTTCATCGTTAATCAGAATCATTAGTACAGATATTTATATATTCATACCTTTAGTTAACATTAACAAAAGATTTCGTACGTTTATAGCAAGCTGTACAAAAAGCCGATATTTTTGGACTTCGTTTTTTTTTAATTTTAGCTAAGTCAAATGACCCTAGCATGAAAAGCTAGCCACTACATTCTTCGAACAAAAGACAATATATATATATCAGCTGTGTTTACAGTTGAAGCTATGTAATCAATCATGTAGATAATTAAACTATCAAATAGCAACGATTTACAGAAATTTGTTACAATGTATTGATAAAGTTCTCCCAGAAAACAATGTTGTAATACCTAATTTTCGAAATCCGTTTTCGTAATTCCAGGATTTTCTGTTTTTCCGTTGACCTATACATCGAGCTTCACACCGCGTTCCGCAGTCGAGTGAAGCTCGAATGCCATCTAGTGTATTGATTTAATCCGATCAATACGCATAAAGATTTTAGGATTAAACTTAAACTTCAAGAGAAAAAACAGAAAAAAATTGTAAATTAAACAAAAGATAATAAAAATAAATATAATCTCGTATAACTAAAAGAAAAATTAAGTGTGTTTTAATTAAAAGCGAAAACGGTGCATAAACGGTTATTAATACAGCGTGACGCAAAGCATTTATGTAGTCCTGAGCGAGTTTCTTTTTTCTTTCTTATTTCTAGATGTCCACATCGAAATTTGAAGTTGTCTGACTGCATTATCTCTTGAATAGAAAATCAGAAAATTTTAGTTCAAACATTAAATAAAAATATCGAGATTGAATCACTAAAATATTTTTTCAATATTTAAGATGATTGAAAAGATATCGAGATAGAAAGTAAGGTGCCATTCTCTTCAGACAAAATGTATTAGAAATACCAGCTGTGAAATAAGCTATTTCAGGGAAATTCGAGTATCATCTAATATTCATATCAAATATATTGATAAAAGTTCAATATTTTTCATATTAATAAACCGGAAAAAACAAATTTATTTCAACGTTTTAAATCTCCTAAATAAAACATATAGAATATAGAATTACTTTTTAATGTAATAAAAATACATTGACAAAAAAAAAGAAGGACAAAATATATATTGATAAATGCTTGATTATTAGACATAGTATAAATATTAGAGAATACAGTAACTATATAGATGAACACTTTCAAAAAAAAAACTATTATTATATGACTAATCTAGATAAAAATTAAGTCACCATTGCTTGTATCGATGCTAATGGAACACCTTCAACTTCATGTCTACAATTTGGACATGTGTTTCTCATTCTTAACCATTTTAATATACATTCATAATGAAATATATGTTCTCTAGGACATGGCCAAGTTGCATATTGATCATTAAGTTCGAAGTTTTCTTGACAAATTGTACATTGAATTTGTTTTTCTATCATATTGATATTTGCTATTTTTTTATTATATTTATCTTTTAATCGAAATCTTGCAATAAATTTAACTGAAGCTGGAATAATCCCATTCTTTATATTTTCCCTAGTTTCTGCGATATTTTCACGTACCATATTCGAAAGTTGAATATTTTCTTCATGAATTAAATTTGATAATTGTCTATTATATTCATTTATTGTATTTATCAATAATTGTTTTGAATAAATTCTTCTACGTAGACCAATGTCATAATTCAATGATTGATCTGTAAAGTATGATAATTGTTCATTATTTGAATCATATCGAAGAGTTTTTCCATAACTAAAAATGAATTTATATTCGTATAAAAAATAAATAAATAAATTCTTACTGTTTTTTATAAAAATCACTTATTTCGATTAATTGTTCATGTAACCAATCTGCATAATCTTGTTCATTTGTTGGCCAAGGAATCAAAGAAAACTTTTCACCAAAGCAAATACAACCATATTCTGTTATTTTTTGTATATCAGTAACAGGACAAATAATAAATGGCGATGATTCATTATTAATATTTAAATCGATTTTTTTTAATATAACAACAAATAAATGTTCGTTATTATTTTTAATAATAAATAAATTATCTTTAAATTTATAATCCGTTTGTTGTATTAATTCATCTAATTTTAATAATTGTTCATGAGGAAAACCATCTATATTTAATAACCAAAGTTCTTCTATAATATCTGGAGATAATTTTAATGAAAATGAAAATATTGATATTTGCTGATAAAATTTTAAACGAATATTATTTAATAAATAGGAAATTATATAGAATAAAGACTTGTAAAAGAACCATAGAAATATTAAACCACCACTAAGAAATAAAGAGAAAGGATCATGTTTTTCAGTCATATTTAATGCTATATCAGATGATAAGAATTTATATTGGTGAGTTCGAACAAAAGCTTCCTCATAGAAAGGTCGATAAAGATGTCCAATTAGTAGACCACATTTAGTTAATACTGATTTATTAAATTCAGTTGAGTTTTTTGCATATTTTTCATGTATATATTCAATATAATTAGATTTTTCAATCCATGTTTGATATATATCTGTTGAACCTAATGGTAAATTTTTGATAATACATTGAAGTGTTCGAATTGAATATAATTGAAAACGAATTGGATAATGTTTATGAAAATATTCTTGTGATTGTGTTGGTAATTTAACATAGATTGATGGTCGTTTTGTTTGTTTATATGTTGTAATATGATTACGACGTGTTTGTGGATCTGAATATGGTCGAATAGTATCATATGTAGTAGATGGATTTTGAATATTATATTCATTTAATTCCATTTGAACATATTCTTTTTCCCAAAATTGTGATAGAAATGATTTTTTTTCATTATATTCTTTAATATATTTAATAAATTTTCCTTCATTGAAATGAAATGGACCAAACATTGTATTATATATTTTAATATTTAATTGAAAATAAATCATACCAATTAAAATACACATTATAAGTATAATAAATGCATAAATAAAATATTTAATATTTTTTGATTGTTCTAATATACGATATTTAATATTGAGATGATCAACTAAATGAGTTATTGGATAATTAGACGCAGGATATAAACGACGATTTTTAAATGAATGTAAATAAAATGACTTTTGTTTTGATTTCTCATTTCTCATTGACATTTTTGTATTATATCTAAATTAAAAAAGAAATATTTCCTTTTATATTTTCAGATATTTGTAATAATAAAAGAAAGAAATATTTTAATTGCATAAAATTATGATAAAAATCTCAAATATAACAATAATATATACGTATAAAACTGAATAGAATCTTCATTTCGTTTCTTTTTATACCAAGTTGAAAAAAATATCAACACGCCGTCGGATTATTCTTCCTCTTATATATATATAGTTCCATAGTCGTGATGTTGTACTTCGGTGATTTTTTTTTTCATGATAATAAAAAGAACGATTGCGTTAAAGATGCGAATAGGTAGCTTTCTCTATTTACTTTGATTTGTGATTTTTTTCAATATGCGTAATGTAATGAAATCCCTGGGTTGTTTTTTTTCTTGTAGAGAAGAGTGTTACAAACATGAATTTTGTACTTGCTTGCTAGGTTGATTCTGTATGTCCGTACCCCATAGATTGATCGAAGAATGAGGTAGAATCTTTTAAATAAGGATTGACCGAAGTGTAATCGGGGCGAAGAATCCGAATCTGATGTTGGTTTTTTAAAGTTTTTTTTTCAGACATTTATTTGTGTACACAAAGAACCACTTCTTTTTATAAAAAAAAACTACGTCAAAATAACCAATGGGTTTCAAATCTGAGAAGTGTAAACTATATATTTTAAATATCATGAACTGTCAAAATTCAAATGACAAGTAACGAACTGGTTGTACGACCTTTTGTCAGGAAGACGGCAGCAAAAATCGAACTTTTGAGCCTTGTCCACCCAATATCTCAAGACTTATTCAAGATAACCCTGTCATTTTTTTTATAGTAGTGAGGACATCTAAGTAGAATATACAGTAAAAAAATCATAAGGATTGGTTCAGTGTAACTCGAGATATTGGAATTTTACCTACAAGAATACAACGGTACAATGATTTTCCAATACATCCATATATTATTAATCATCGATTGACTGTTTAAGCTGTATAACACAAAAAAGTTATTAAAGATATTTTTTTATTTATTTTTTATATTTCTGAAATAAATGTAGAATAGAAAAACTAATGAAAAGCTTTACAATAAGAAAAATGATAAAATAAAAAATGACAAATGATAATAAACAATTTATTACAGCATTGATATGAACATTTTAAAACATAATTCGTTAAAAATTTTAATGTTTTCTATATTTAACTTAAATGAAAGCAATCACACTTTTCATAAATTATTTCTTTGTGTAATTGATGAAGAACTACTACCGAAAATAAAAAATAACATTTTAGATGTTTTTAATAGGTCTATAAAGACAAATTGGATAGTGACGTCATGACATTGCGCATACCACAAAAAAAAAACAAATCAATAGAAGTAGAGAAAGCTATTTCTCGTCTCAACTTTAACGTAAACAGGTGATTTATTCTTTTTCATGATAAAATAGTGGATGTATTAATTACATCATATCTATGCAATTATAAATATGATAACAAAGAAAATGTATGAGTTGTTGATATTTTTCAACTTGGTATAAAAAGAAACGAAATGAACATTCTTTTCAGTTATATACATATATATTATTTTTATATATGTTACTTTTATCATAAATAAAAGCAATTAAAATATTTATTTCTTTTATCATATCAAATATCTGAATATATGAAAAGAAATATTTCTTTTTTAATTTAGATATAATACAAAAATGCCAATGAGAAATGAGAAATCAAAACAAAAGACATTTTATTTACATTCATTTCGAAATCGTCATTTATATCCGCCTTCTAATTATCCAATAACTCATTTAGTTGATCATCTCAATATTAAATATCGTATATTAAAACAATCAAAATATATTCAACATTTTATTTATCCATTTATTATACTTATAATGTGTATTTTAGTTGGTATGATTTATTTTCAATTAAATATTAAAATATATAATACAATGTTTGGTCCATTTCATTTCAATGAAGAAAAATCTATTAAATATATTAAACAATATAATAAAACATATTCATTTGTATCAGAATTTTCGAAAATAAAATATGTTCAAGTAGAATTAAATGAATATAATATTCAAAATCCATCTACTACATATGATACTATTCGACCATATTCAGATCCACAAACACGTCGTAATCATATTACGACATATAAACAAATAAAACGACCATCAATCTATGTTAAATTACCAACACAATCACAAGAATATTTTCATAAACATTATCCAATTCGTTTTCAATTATATTCAATTCGAACACTTCAATGTATTATCAAAAATTTACCATTAGGTTCAACAGATATATATCAAACATGGATTGAAAAATCTAATTATATTGAATATATACATGAAAAATATGCAAAAAACTCAACTGAATTTAATAAATCAGTATTAACTAAATGTGGTCTATTAATTGGACATCTTTATCGACCTTTCTATGAGGAAGCTTTTGTTCGAACTCACCAATATAAATTCTTATCATCTGATATAGTATTAAATATGACTGAAAAATATTATCCTTTCTCTTTATTTCTTGTTGGTGGTTTAATATTTTTATGGATTTTTTTAAAATCTTTATTCTATTTAATTCTCTATTTGTTAAATAATATTCGTTTAAAATTTTATCAGCAAATATCAATATTTTCATTTTCATTAAAATTATCTCCAGATATTATAGAAGAACTTTGGTTATTAAATATAGATGGTTTTCCTCATGAACAATTATTAAAATTAGATAAATTAATACAACAAACTGATTATATATTTAAGAAAAAATTATTTATTATTTAAAATGATTATGAACAATTATTTGTTGTTGTATTAAAAAAAATCGATTTAAATATTATCAATAAACTCTCACCATTTATTATGTGTCCTGTTACTAATATACAAAAAATAACAAAATATGGTTGTATTTGTTATGGTGAAGATTTTTCTTTGATTCTTTGGCCAATAAATGAATAAAATTATGCGGATTGGTTACATCAACAATCAATCAAAATAAGTGATTTTTATAAACAACAGTAAGAATTTATTTATTTATTTGTATTTTATATGAATGTAAATTCATTTTTAGTTATGAAGAAAATCAACAATTATCATTCTTTACAGATGAATCATTGAACTATGATATTAGTACACATAGCAGAATTTATCAACAACAATTATTGATAAATGAATATAGTAGTCGATTCAAGGGCGGCGGAGTCTGTGAGGCTCAGAGGCTTGAGCCTAACCTGGTTTTGGACAATTGAAGCTCAGCCTCACCTAATTGTAGATTTCAAGCAATACGAGAATATATAATTTTTAGTCCTCAGACACATTTTAGCAGAACGTCCGAAGTAAGAAATTTTCTTTAATAATTATAACTTGTCGTATACGGAGAGCCTAGTGACTTTTTTTAAAAAAAGCTGTGCTCAAACGACTTTCTTTTAAGAAAAACGTCTTTAGAGATAGAAAGTGTTTTGGCTTGCCGGGTGTAGTTTAAAACTTGATGACATCAGTAACAAGGAATGAGAAAAGGTCGGTAAGACGAACAACCTCCAAACTCGCGAAAATATCTTCGTCGTTTATGAGCGTTGTGTGGACATTTTATAGAAGCACACTATCTGAAAATGACAAAAACGGAGCAGACAATAAAAAGTATAGTCATTGAAGATAAAATAACGCCCGAACACTCGTATAAAACCAAAAATGCTATAAGCCTCACCTAAAATCAAGACGCTCCACCGCCTATGAGTCGATTAACAAATTTAATTCATGAAGAAAATATTGAAGTTATGCTGCTCGGAGGAGGCTAACTGCAGAATGCCGTCTGTCGGAGGTTGCCTACAGAATGCTAGAAATACTGTAATTAGTGAGGATGCTGCCTGCAGGATGGTAGAATTAATCCACACAGTGAGGCAAGGTTCCGAATGGAAATCAAAAACGAAATGTTTTTGTACACGTTATATAATGCAGCAATATGTATACACACACTTTGTTTCCGAAAGCAATATGTACAAAGTGCACAGATAGAATTAAATTATTTATCTAGAAAAAAATAAAGAAATGTTCAGTTTCAATTTATTGCAAATGTAGGACCAATGCATAGTAATAAATAAAGAAAAATATACACACAATATTTCTTCTTTTTACATGAATAGGAAAATGTTCACGAAAAAGTGCATAATAACATTAAAAAAAACAAAAATAAAATATTTCACCATTAAATGAAAACAACTATCAGCATAAATTAATGAAAATTTTCTTTTTCATTATCAATTTCATCGTCTTCATGATGCATATCTATATGATCTTCGCAAAACCAATTTAAATAAATATTTATACCAAGTTTAATTCTGCAATAATTGCATAACCATCTGGAGCAGTTTTCGTCCGAATCAATCCACCGGAATAGTTCAGTTTGATGGCAACACTGTATGGCTTCATTTTGATTTGGATCAGTTCCAGAAACTTCTCGTTTACAACCATTAGCACCTAGAAAAGAGCTGGAAAACAATTAAGTGTAAAGGATATGTTAACTTACATTTTATATATTTGGATTTTTTTTTCTTTTTGTTATGCATCATTTGTAATTCAAGATCTTCTCGATGTCGCTTAGAAAATGATCGAACTTGTTTATCTGGTGTATAATCATCAGGTACATCTAGCAACAGTTGTACCTGGTGAAGACGACGGTTTTGATCTCGATCATTCCAAGATTCAAAAGCTTTTGTAACAATTTGTTGACATCTCGAACTAAAAACATAAATTGAGAAATAGTCATAAGAATCCTTCAGTTAACCTTCTTATATCGTCCTTTAACAGCATACGCATTGTCATTAGAACATCTAATGTACTAATTTCTAAACGTGATCTTCCAATTGTTTGTATTCGATTAGCAGCAGAGAACTGAAGATAGAAAAAACAATATAAGAAAAAGTTTAGTAGATGCAATTTCTTACGTACACCTCTTTCACATTCAGCAGAATTAGTTGGTGCAATAAAATAGATATTCAGTAATAATAAAATATTTTTATATTCATCAAAAAAATGACTATTAGTTGTGGCTTGTAATGCAATAAAATCTTTCCAAAATGTTCGAATTGAATGAGCAGTACCAAAATTATTTGTATAATCATTTAATGGTTGTTTTAAAGATTCCCATTCATGACGAACAATATGAGAATCAAAACCGGGTAAGTTTTTATATTTTTGACGAACAAAATCAAGTTCATCGCTACCATAATCAATACTACCAATTTTTTTTTATTTTTTATTAAGCACCTTGGATCAAATAAGGTACATAGACTTTCTTGAAGTTTAGATCGCACAAAACGTCGATCTAATTCACTTACAAGACGATGAACATGTTCAGAACAATTTTGAAAAAAATTTTGACGATCACCAAGATGCAGTTTAAAACTACCATATGATTGTGCAGTTGTTAATTCAATATATTCAGATAATGCAGGACCAACTGCTGATGTCATCAAAGACCTCCAATTTTCTAATACTTTTCTTTTTTGATCGACGTTTTCCATTAAAGCAAAATAAGTAAGCTTATCATTCTGCATAATTTTGGTTAATGGACCTGAAATGGTCTCGACAATACAGATTACAAACAATTATATTTCGAAAGAACGATATACTTACCAAGAACAATTTCATGAAAATCATGATGAAAATGTAATGAAAATAAGAATTCATCGTCCAGAACACATTTTAATAAATCTTGTGCTGATTCACGTTCAGCAAGAGACAAATTAAAATCGACTATTGTTTCTTGAAGATAAGCTAATAATGATTGACTACCTGAAGAAAAAAAAATTTATAGAAATTTTTATGTAGCTATTTTATATTAATATACCAGATTGAACATTCAAAATAATAGGTTTTATACATCCTTGTATTGAAGACCACCTAATATCGAATATTTTTTTAAATTTTAACTCTGAAATTTCCAAATAATTTTGCCATTGTTTAAACTTAACTTGACGAGAACTGCTTCGACTAAAATAATTGTATATTTTGCTTATTGTGTTTTCAAAATTCGAAACGGATTCGCAAAGAACAGGTGATTCATTTGCTATAATGAATATAAAAGATTAAACTATTACGTTATGAATAAAGAGGAACTTACGACGAACTTTTGGTTGATAACATGCTTGACTACCAACTAAACAAAATGTATGTGCAGCACAAGGATTCAATTCCAACCATTCACAATCAAATTGACGACGAAGTTTAGCTACTACACCTTCGTTTACTCCTAAAATTATTAGAACATGAAACAAAATATTTAATTAGATAATGCGAAAATACTCACCAGTAAAAGTGCTTGCATTGTCTGTTGCTAACCAACAACTTTTTGATATATTTATATCATCCTTTTTCCATAAACAATGAAGACATTGAACAATATTTTTTGCTGTTCCATTTCCCTCTAAATCAATCAATCCATAGTAGGCAGTTTTTTCTTCATAATTATCAATGTATCGCACAAACACAATACAACTTTTTTCAGTTGTACGGGATGTAGTTTCATCCAACATCCAGCCTGTAACAAAATAATACAATAATATATTAAAAAAAATAATTGATCAACTTTTACATACCAATTACTGGACTCGATTGTATTTTCTCAACAAGTTCTTCATGTAAATAATTAGCTATATGATGCAAGAATCCTACAGCAGCATCACTATTACGATATGATACACCAGATACTTGAGCAGGCAATAACTGCACTTGTAACTTTTCTAGTAAACTGCACAATGGTTCAATAATTGATAATGGACGATCTTGTTGAATCAAAAAGATACAAGAAAACATCAAGTTTTGTATTGCCTGCTCTTGTTTTCCAACCTCTTTTTGTTTAGTCACATGCCAACCTGGTTGTGATCGAGAAGACACTAATATTTCTTGATCTTCTGCCTGTTTATGAACTTCATTATTTTCTTTGTGTTGCTTGATTTTATCAAGTGACAATGTTTTCATGCCGCTAGTGCACCAAACATTCTCTTTTCCTATGTAAAGAATTATTTTTTCAGCAACTTTATTCAGAAAATAATAAAAATCTTTTAGCAGTTACAGAATGCATCTCAAAGTGTAAACAAAAATAGTTCTTTAAATATCACAAACTTACCATTTGTGTTTTTTCGTTTTCCATACTTTTTACATAAAAGACAATACATGGCATTATTTTCGAAGTATAACCAACATGTGAATGATTCATGTCTACCACCAAGATCATCGTAGACGTAAGTTTTAAATTGTGCTTCAGGTGTTTGTTCCCATTTACGTAAATATTGAACACGATGATTTGTTCTCGGAGATGTTACAGACTGTTTTGTTGTACCTTTATCAATAACAAAAATATGATTATGGTGATTAAAAATTTTTTAAGAACATCATCTTTACTACCAATAATAGTTTCAAATTCTGAATTACCTGTTAATGTAGTTAATGTTGAACAACCACGTGACAAATCAACTGAAGATGATGATGATGAAGGTTCAGGTGTTAAATCAATTAAAGCTGCTGCTGATGATGAACCACCTACTGAAATAGTTGAAGCTGCTGCTGATGAACCATGTGTTGAATCAGTCGGAGTTAATGATGATGAATAACCACCTATTGGTCCAACTGTAATTGATGATGATAAAGAACCACATACCGATGCTACCGAAGCTGATGATGAAAGTCCAGGTGCTGGATCAATTAAAGTTATTTCTGTTGATGAATCACTTGTTGAATCAACTGAAGCTAACGACGGTGAATAGCCACGTACTGATTCAACTATAACTGATGATGAAGAATCATGTACAGGTGCAGCTGAAGTTAATGATAATGAAGAAATACGTTCTGATACTAAAGCTGCTTTTTTACTCCACAATTTGGATAATTTTATCTGACTTTTACTCATCTAAAATAAATAAAATAAAAAACTCATTGTTGGTATAATTATAAAAAAAATCACATTGATCCATTTATGTTCATGCCACGTATTTTTAAAAGATATTATAACAAAGATAACAAAGATTATTTTTATTTGTATTTGTAGATAGAGAAAAATCATTGGATCATTCATAAAAATAATCAAAAGAGGTCGTTCTCAGTAGTATTTTATCATTCATTAATACGAATATCAAAATAATCAACTTAATAGAAACTGATTTGTCAATAAAAAATAAAATGTAAATTTTATTAGCAAAGCGTAGTGTGTACAGGCTGATTTCGGCAATAACATGTAAAATAAAGTGTATTTTAAATATTGCAAGGGTACGGCACATTTTGATTCTGCTTGGTACACTTGCTATTCGGATCACTGCAGTGAGGACGCTGTGAGGGTGACTGAATAGTTGGATAGTTGAATTTAAATGTTGAATAGTTGGAACGACTTAACGAGTTCTACACTATTGCTCCCCAAAGGGTTAAATTGATTCATTATCGTTAATTAGAAAAATTGATGATATATTAAAGAATTCAGCTGTTGTTAATCTAACAAAATGCATAAATGTATATATTAAGACGCTGTTAAAGTATTAGGGGATGAAGGAGAGAGTTAGTTAGTGATGTTGAATGTTGATTATAGAGATAATAGCGTGGATCAAAAATGATGTAATTCCTTTAATTCTTTTTTTTGCATAATAAATTTTTCTATTTTGTTTGATTGAATAAACACAAAATGACAATATAAAGAAAAATACCAACTTATTAATCCTTTTTAAGATCAAAGAGTTTCTTCTATCATCATATATGATTTGTTCTTTTTTTTTCTGATCATTCGGGTAGTTGATAGATACTGAATTTTGTTGTTGTGATCGTTTCATCGGATTCTTAGTTGTAATTTCTAAGAATATTAAAGAAGATAAGATATTTTCTTAATACATTTAATATCTCATTTTTATTTTTTGTCTGTTAAGTAGTTTTTATTTGTGAATTAAAATCAATAATAGAAAAATTAATGAATTTAAATGATAATGATAAAACTGAAAAAAGATTATAATCAAATTATATAAGAGTAGAATGCAAAACAGTAATAACGGCTTATTCCATATTTCAACGAGGAAATCTTAATGAAATAGGAACTGATTAATAATCAGCATAAGAACATTTTAAAAACAAAAAGGTAAATTTGCTCAATCGATAACTAGAAAAATATTTGTGAGATGTAAAATGAAAAAATCTTTCTCTTTGGAATGAAATTGAAATTAAAGATACTACATCGTTAATTATAAATATTTTTTTTATGTATTAATATTATGTTTTACAAATTATAATTATAATTTTTTTATTTTGTTTTTGATCATTCATATTGATTAATGTATTTGTCTTACTCATTTTATTATAATATTAATATGTCAAGAATAAATATATGAATGAATAACTAAATTTTCAACTCTTTTTTTATTTCAAGATATGGGTATCATCTTATAATGAAAAAAAAATAACAAATCATGCATGTTGATGTTTGTGTCTTGTATTCGATCAACTTTTTTAAAATTTCTGAATAAATTGATTTTATAAAAGATGAATAATCACTGCGAAATGAGTCAGAAAAGCAGAAAAAAACGAATGTGAGATGAGTTGTTTTATGATATCAGAAACTGTAAAAAAACAAGATATACGAATTCATTATTTGTTAGTGAATTATTGTTTTTCTTCAATAATTAATTATTTAAGTCAATTTTACGATTAATTATAATTTCATATGGAAAAGAAGGTTTGATCAAATTTTGAACAGAACCCATAATGTATTTACTATAAATAAATAATTGATTGATCATTCAATATCAATTTCAAATAAGAATCTTATGAGATGCTTAAATATTTATATATTTTTTTTTACATAAGTACTCTGTTAGAAACCAAGTGTTTAAAAGATATTCTATTTAATGAGAAAAATAAATTCAAATGAAAAAGAATGAAGAAAAATTAATTATTAATTGAAATAATCATTCTAAGAGTATAATCCATGTTAACTCTAAAATAAATATTAAAAATTAGATCCTTAAATTATAGATGAAAAACTATTCAACATTTAATTTTTTGGAGTATCCATAGTTATAAAATATTTTTTGTTTAGTTTCTAAACAATAATGATAATCTTAACAATTTAAATACTCCTAATGAATATAATATTATTTAAAAATAATGATATTAAATGTTTTTATTATAAAATTTTGGAATTAAAACTGAAAAAAAAATACACAAATATTTGACATAATTGTAATTTGTGGCTAGTTTATTGTAGTAAAAAGAGCAGGGGTGGGCGGATGCGAGACTGCGTTCATCCTCATCTTCAATCATGGCGGGCAGATAAGAAATAAGTACCGGATAATTTCAGTTTCGATCAGGTTAATAGGTATGAGATAGATTTAGGATGAGAAACTAATATGTCTATCATTTGAGAGAATTCTTCTTTGTGATATCCAACGTATGTCATTGAGAACTTATCCTTGAATACTTAGCTAAATTTATTTATTTTTATTTGTTGATATTGTGATCAGAGCAGATATGTCCATCGTGGCGCGGCAGCGGAAGATTCTCAACCGTGATGGACATCTCTGGATTGGAGAGTTTCCATAGTGATCATAGTTTTATACTTCACAGTGGTGGCTAGTCTCATGGTTTTGCTTCACTAATATAATATAAATAGGTAAGAGTTAATTTAAGAAGGACGAAGTGATACATCTTGGTTTTTATATACTTTAAACGAAAATAATCACACTTTTAATAAATTATTTCTTTGTCTAACTGATGAAGAACTATCACCGAAAATAAAATAAACTCTATAACTATTCCATAAAACATAAAAACATTAGAAAAAAAAGTCTTATCTTTGTAAAAGTTTTTTTGCAAATAATCATAAATCTTAATACTTTACAACTGTTTTATTAGGTCTATAAAATGAATCACAATGATATAATTCTATTGTCATGGCTATTATTCATATTGAAAAATAAGTAATCAAGATAAATATAGTAGGTTGTTTCTTTTTTAACTATTAGAAAAAAAAAAGAAAAGTTTCCTTTTTTTTTCATGAAAGAGAACGAGAGTATTATGCAACTATCTATATAAAAAGAAGAAAACTTACGATGTGTTCGTATTTTTCAACTTGTTATAAAATAAAAATCGACATAATGATTCTTTTCAGTTTATTGCTTATATATTATTGTTATTTTCTACGAGAATCTTGTCATAATCTTACACAATTAAATATTTATTTATTTATTTAGTTATACTAGAAAAACGTTAACGGAAACTTATAAGCCAAAACAAAAATCATTTTATTTGCATTCATTTCGAAATCGTCATTTATATCCACCTTCTAATTATCCAATAACTCATTTACTTGATCGTCTCAATATTAAATATCGTATATTAAAACAATCAAAATATATTAAATATTTTATCTATGCATTTATTGTACTTATAATATGTACTTTAATTGGTACAATTGTTTTTCGATTACATATTCAAGTATATAATACAATGTTTGGTCCATTTCATTTTAATGAAGAAGAATTTATTAAATATATTAAACAATATAATGAAAAACGAGCATTACTATCACAATTTTGGAAAAAAGAATATGTTCAAGTAGAATTAAATGAAAATAATATTCAAAATCCATCTACTACATATGATACTATTCGGCAATATTCAGATCCACAAACACGTCGTAATCATATTGCAACATATCAACGAATAAAACGACCATCAATCTATGTTAAATTACCAACACAATCACAAGAATATTTTCATAAACATTATCCAATTCGTTTTCAATTATATTCAACTCGAACATTTCAATGTATTATCAAAAATTTACCATTAGGTTCAAAAGATATATATCAAACATGGATTGAAAAATCTAATTATATTGAATATATATATGAAGAATATGCAAAAAATTCAACTGAGTTTAATAAATCAGTATTAACAAAGTGTGGTGTAGTAATTGGATATCTCTATCGACCTTTACATGACAAAGCTTTTGTTCCAACTCATCAATTTAAATTCTTATCATCTGATATAGTATTAAATATGACTGAAAAATATTATCCTTTTTCTTCATTTCTTATTGGTGGTTTAATATTTTTATGGTTATTTTTTAAATCCTTATTCTATTTAATTCTTTATTTAACGAATAATATTCGTTTAAAATTTTCTCAACAAATACCAATATTTTCATTTTCATTAAAATTATCTCCAGATATAATAAAAGAACTTTGGTTATTAAATATTGATGGTTTTCCTCATGAACAATTATTAAAATTAGATGAATTAATACAACAAACGGATTATAAATTTAAGAAAAGTTTATTTATTATTCAAAACGATTATGATGAATTATTTGTTGTTGTATTAAAAATAGATTTAAATGAAAAATTAGATATTAATAATAAATCATCACCATTTATTATTTGTCCTGTTACTAATATACAAAAAATAACACAACATCGTGGTATTTGTTATGGTAAAGATTTTTCTTGGATTCCTTGGCCAATAAATGAACAAAATTATGCATGTTGGTTACATAAACAATTAATCGAAATAAGTGATGTTTATAAACAACGGTAAAAATTTATTTTTTAATTTTTTATACGAAAATAAATTTTATTTGTAGTTATGAAGAACGTCTGCGATATGAACTAGATGATCAACCGTCATCATACTTGACAAATCAATTATTGAACTATCCCATTGGTATACGTAGAAGAATTTATCAACTACGATTATTGATAAATCCAAGAAATGAATATAATAGTCGATTAACTGAAGAAAATAGTATTCAACGTTTAAAAATGGAACGTGAAAATATCGTAGAAAATATTGAAAAACTACTCGGTGGAATTAGACCAGCTTCAGCTAGATTTATTGCAAGATTCCGATTAAGACATGAACGTAATATAAGAATGATAAATATCAATATGATGCATCAACAAATTCAATGTACAATTTGTTAAGAAAACTTCGAACTTTATGATCAATATGCAACTTGGCCATGTCCTGGAAGACATATATTTCATTATGAATGTATGTTAAAATCATTACGAATGAGAAATACATGTCCAAATTGTAGACATGAAGTTGAAGGTGTTCCATTAATATCGATACAATCAATGGCGGCTCAATGTCTGTTAAGATTATTCGTATAATCATATTTTTTTTAAAGTGTTCATGTGTACGATTACTTTACTTTCTCATATTTATACTAAAATATGTTTTTAATATCTTAAAAAATTATTCTGTATTCTATGTTTTATTAAGGAGACTTAAGGCGTTTAAATAAATTCGATTTTTTCAGTTTTATCAATATGAGAAATATTGAATTCGGTTAATTCAACTTTTATTAATATATCTGATATGAAAATAATTATTTATGCACCATTTTCGCTTTTTCTCTTAAAATTTAAGTTTGATTTCAAAATCTTTATGCTAATTGATCGTACTAAATCAATAAACAAATGACATAATATAATGAAGAATATTTCATTTTATAATTGATGAATTATATAAGAACTGTATAACATATAAAAAATAACATTTGTTTTTTCTATTAAAACCAGCAAGAAAAGACAGAAATTGTATATATCCAAGATCGTAAACGAATTCCATATACAGCGTTAAATGATCAGAAACAGATTCCTTTGTCATATATTAAATTGATAAATATATCAATAATTTATTTTAAAAAATAATCGCTAATCTTTGATTGTTAATATACGCATCATGAATAAATACAATAATAATATAAATTGATACACAAAAGAAGTAAGAATAAAATTTAATAGATTTTACTAATATTCTCTTACTTTGAAAAAAGTCTCTATGTTTTTTTTTTCAATAATACAATAAAATTGTAAAACGTAGAAAAACACGATTCATAATATCTTATTAATCTTGATTCAATTCTAAATATATCCTTCTCATCAAAAACAAAAATATACATAGAAAAACAAACACCAACTTATTATAAAGAATAGAGAAAAACAAACTATTTACAAGCATAAATATATGATTAACCATGTGATTTACCTTGTATTCCTATGATCAAAAATAAAAAATACAAATAAAACATATTTAATGTCGTAAAAAAAGAAAAGTTTAAATACATATCTCCACTATAATTTGATCAAATCGACTGATATTTTTATCATTAATACAGGAGTAAACATAATTCATATTTATTTCAGATGTCTCTTCAATCAAATATAGAATTAAGTGCTAATCTACATTTTCCAACATGTCATTTATCTAATTCAAAATATATAATTGGTATTCGTCGTGAAGATCAATCACCATGGGAACGTCGTTCACCATTATCTCCATCACATGTTCGAACACTTATAGAAAAAAATAATATAAAAGTTCTTATCCAACCATCAAATCGTCGTGCTTTTCCAATATCATCATATATTGAAGCAGGTGCTATTGTTAAAGAAGATTTATCCGAAGCATCAATTATATTTGGTGTTAAACAAGTACCTATTGATTCGTTAATAGATAATAAAATTTATCTTATGTTTTCACATACACATAAAGCACAAATTGATAATATGTCATTATTAGATAAATGTTTAGAAAAAAAAATAATATTAATTGATTATGAAAAAATAGTTGATGATAATGGTATTCGTTTAGTTGCATTTGGAAAATATGCTGGTGTTGTTGGAATGATTAATATTTTACATGGACTTGGTTTAAGACTTCTTGCACTTGGTCATCATACACCATTTATGGTAAATATAGATAATAGAATAATTAAAATAAAAAAAACTTTTATATTTAGCATATTGGTTTAGCACATAATTATCGAAATAATGAACAAGCTCGAATGGCTATTCGAGATGCTGGATATGAAATTGCATTAGGTCTTATGCCGAAATCTATTGGACCATTGACTTTTGTTTTTACTGGAGCAGGAAATGTTTCTCAAGTAATAAAAAAAAACTAAAAACTTTTAATAATTAGATTAATATATAATATTTAGGGTGCTCAAGAAATTTTTCGAGAATTACCAATTGAATATGTTGAACCAAAAGATCTTCAAAAAGTAGCTGAACATGGCGGTAAAGAAATATTTTTTTTGTCTTATATATTAATTAATAAAATAATTTCTTTTAAAGAACTTAATAAAATTTATGGATGTGTTATTCAACGTCAAGATCATTTAATTAATAAAGAAACAGGAGAATTTAATGAACAAGAATATCTTCAATATCCTGATAAATATATATCAACATTTCAAACAGATGTTTGTTATTTAAATAAAATCGAATTTAATTTTTCTTATTTCACATATATCTGTAGATTGCTCCATATGCTTCATGTATAATAAATGGTATTTATTGGGAACCATCTCAACCAAAATTAATTTATACTGATAATATAAAACAATTATTAATTCCACTATCAAATTCAATAGAAAATGAATCAAATACTGGTTGTCCATCATTACCTCATCGACTTTTAGCTATTTGTGATATAACAGCTGATAAAGGTGGAAGTATTGAAATTGTACAACAAATAACAACTATTGATCATCCTTTTTTATTATATAATCCTCAAACAAATACATCGACAGAAAGGTAAGTTTACAAAATCATTTAACAAAAATTTTTTTTTATTAGTTTTAATGGTCCTGGTATATTAATTTGTTCAATTGATAATATGCCAACAGAATTACCATTAGAATCAACTGTTTATTTTGGTTCAAATTTACTTCCATTAATACCACAAATACTTGAAGTTGATCCAAATAAAGATTTTCAATTACAAACAAATATACATCGTACTATTCGAGATGTAAGTTAATTAACAAATACCAAATTAAAGATCTATGAATTCATATCTTTATTTAACATAAAATTATCAATAAATTTCGATTTTTTAATTCTATAGGCAATTATAACTGCAAATGGTCAATTAACACCGAAATATACTTATATAACACAATTACGAGAACAACAAAGGTATAAAAAATAAAAAGAAATATCTAATCTGATTATTTATATATTGTTTGATTTTTTTTTTCAGATTAAATGAAACAAGTATACAGAATTCACTGCCATAAACAATTTTCATAAGACACGTATTGTTTACATACAAAACTCAAAAACAATTAATTTAAATATTTATTTGTTCATAACTATTTTTCCTTTTATGGTCATCTTCTCTTTCCCATCACTTGCTCTTACAATGCATGTAAGCTGTTTATAAAAAGAAGAATTATAACGAATAGTTGTTAAATTTATATTTAAATTCAAATTCGCTTATTTTATAATAGAAAAATAAACATTTGAATGTTTTTTTTTTTCTTTTATATGATATAATATTCTTGTAGAGAACGAATTTTTATGTTTGAATACTGAATTGCGTGTTTAACATTAATGACCCAAAAGAAAAAATTAAATAATTGGACTCTTATTATATAGATATATATGCGTGTTTATTGCCTGAATTTTACTGTACTAAGTGAATGAAATTGTTTTATAAATTTATAGTAATTTAATACATTATGATTTACGATGAAGATGGATGAGGAGAATGTCGTAAAATTTTCAGCTCGATTTTCGATTCTTAACTTGTTTTGAATGCATTAGTTCTCGATAAAAAATATTGTTTCATTTCAGAGTTGATCTTGTTTATTTATTGAAAGAAAATTTAAAAAATAAAGAATAAAATAGAAAATAAATGAAAAACTTTTCAAGATTAAATTGAAGTTGAATATAAATGAAAGATTTTTACCATTTCCATTTACAACAAAAGCCTGCAGTACCAGAACATTCACAGTCACATGTTGGATTAAATTCTAAAATACAGACGCCACAACACATTGATTTTCCTTCTGTTATAGTTTTATTTGATGAATTATCATTAGAAATATCATTTGTATTTCCAATTGCAGCACCTTGAAGTAAATCAAAAGAAATTATTAAGACGAATAAAAACCATATTGTTTTCATTCCTTTTGTCATCTTTTTTTTTCGTTCTATAGTGAAGGAAATTTCGATATTTGAATGTTTTCTTCTTCATATTATGTCGTGTTTATATAGATATGAAAAAAGGAAGTTCAAAAGATATACTAGATTCGCTTATTATTTTCAAATTATTTTTCCAATAAACATGACTTATATAAAATACAGTAGAATAAATGATAAAATTAATTTAAAACATCATTTTTTTCGACAAATTATATAGGAAGTATATATTTATGAGAAGCTTTTTTGATGGTATTTGCCAACTTAGAAATATAAAATATTTCAATTAAAAATGGAAGTAATTATGAATCAATTCTATTTATATATATTAGGTCATGCAAATTATCAAGAAGTCAACCAGTTTCTTCTTCGTACCAATCGAACAGAAAGAAAAATGATCGATGCTTATTATTGATTATATCAAAAAATATTTTTCTTTCATGCATATGATTGTTAGGATCCGGTTTCTTCCTTTTATTTCCACAAAAAAACTAAA
>JAJEKB010020622.1:187379-248670 GCA_022393335.1 Macrotrachela quadricornifera | reverse complement strand
GGATCGTCCATCTATATATATATGTATATAGATGGCAGATCCTAACAATGATATAGTTAGTAAAATTTACATCTGTTATCAAACGGTTTTAAAATAAAAAAAATATTTTAATTAAAATAAAATGATTTATTGCATATTTATATTAAAATATCACAAAAAAAACAGTAATAATGATGTAGAAGCAGATATACATTTTGTTTTTGAAACAGATCAATTGATTTTTATTTCATTTATATTACTACATATTTAATGATAAAACTAATAAAGGTAAAGTTATATTGAGCGAATGTATCAACTTCAGTAGATCTAACTACATACGTACTTTTAAATCATTAATTAGTTCGATTCTTCTATTAGCAGATTAAATCTCAAAGCTAATATAGTCCAACCAGTTAAAGACCCAAGTTAAGAATACGTTCACATTATGTTTTATAATAATACTATGGGAAGAAATTACGATTTGTTATTACATAGAAATACACAACATGAGTTGGAATATCTAATAACATGGATCAATACAATAGAAAACAAATCTATTTAATGAATGAAACCGAAAAGAAGAAAGATAGGAGATGCACCGGCAAAGTGAGATTCATATCACATAGAACAGATGATAAAATACACACAAAAAAATAATTAATTAAAACGGATTATATATACATATATATGGAGCAGGGTAGAATTTATCTTGTTGCTAACTAAATTCATCTTCCATTTTCTCAAGTTGTTCATATTCATGTTCTATTTCATCCATTAAATTATTGAGTTTATTCACTTAATTCTTAATAATACCAAGATTATCTATCACTACAGTAGAAGCTTTAACTGATAATTAATTTATTTTACCATCGAATTGAATGTCTTCCTAAATATATCTGTTAGTAACTATATGTATATGTTCAATAGCCTTCAAACTAAAGCCTGATATTATGTCAATATATTTATCACTCTCATCATGACTACTATTACTGATGAATTTTGTGTATTATAATATAAGAAAGTATAATATAAAAAAACTATACATGAATATATTAGTAAATAGTCTTGTGTAAATCGATATACTTAAAATTATTCTAACGAATGTGAAAAACTAGAAAGAAATAAAAGTCTAAGTTATATGCTATGAACAGAGGACTAGTAGAGGATTATTATAGTACATATGACTCATTCAATATTTTCAAAAATCCAGATTTTTAGCAATTTTTAACCCTTATAACTTTTGATTGAAATAAAAGAGAAGACTGAAATTCTTACTATTAATAAAACACTGAGATGTATTTTTGAGAATAAGTTCAGTCTCTTTTGCTCGTGAAGATATATATAACCCTAGTTATCTTTTGATAGATTAGCAAAAGTATAACTAGGTAACGAAAATATAGAACCAGTTGGATTATTGATCAATTATTATAGGACGTGATTTATCGAATTTTGAATTGTAGAATCAAAGTTGTTTATACTTAATTATATTTTTGGCAGGGTACCATGGAATAAGACCACATCAAATATTTGTAACTGACATAAATAAGAGATGAATTTCTTTCGAATGCTCTACTTGAAATTTAAAATCGTGAAAAATATGAAATATTTTTTGAATCAGAAAAAATATCGCAATATTTTTATTAAATTTCATTTTCCCGTAGTGGATCATCTTTGACCTCTCCTCCTCCTTCAGAGTAATAGGGTTAATTACTCTACCTATGTCTTATAAAAAAGTCTTGTCGTTAAACCTATAATTAATGAAGATAAAGTCCATTTCCAAATAAAAATAAATGACTCAATCCATATAAAACTGCTGATATTTAGCTCATGAGTAAGTAATGGCCTATAATTATTTTGGAAGGGTACACTGTTATTTCATAAAAACAAAACTCGATTACAGGTTCTTTTTAGCACCGCAATCAATATGGTACTTTAATATATTCGACTATATATTATTGGCTAAACGTCTAGCGAAATGACAAGCTTCAACACAATTCAGAATAAATAAGAGTTTAGTTGAATTTTGCTTGGTCATGCTTTTGAAATACTGAAAACGTCTATTACTTAATCAACATTCTCAAATTGCTTTATATGATTTGATAGTATTGGTTATATACATGTACAGAAAAGTAGTTTTAATATTACAATTGTTTAGATAAAGATCATTCTTATATTGCTCGAATATTCATGAGTATAACATATACAGTAAAAGATAATGATCGAAAGCTTTAAAATTTCAGACAGAAATTGATTATATTTATACTTAACCAAAAATTTTAAGATCTGTTGGATAATATGACCTATTCAGAAATGAAAAATAAAATATAAAAAATATGTTAGAACTTTTTAATGTACATCAAATGATACAGAATAAATCCTGTTTTTTATAAGACTTTAAACGAACTCAGAATCAATTTATTGATAGATGACTACATAGCCATATCCAAACATGATAAATTAATATGAGTCAACAATATTTGTATATAGCATTTTCGATCATTTTGTCTTGGATACAAGGAAATTGAGAGTATGCATCTCAAAAAGGTTTATAACATAGTATGATTCTATTGTTTTTATATCTCCTACGATGAAATATTATTCAACAAAACTTTGTCAATAATTGCATGTTCATTGTGAAAAAAAAGATTTCTTTATTATGTTAATAAAAACAGTTCTATTCATTACATAAACTCAACATGCCATATTTTCTCAAGAATAACATATTTAATATGAAATTTGATATACTAAAAGTACATGCAAACATTTCTTAAATTTCCTTATGTAAATACACATATATGTTTTTATCATAGAATAGGTCAAAGGTCTATAATCTTCTTTATTGTTTATTTACATATAATTTTATTTATTATTGTCATATACTTACCAATGATATTGATTCTAAATCCTAACTATTCATCTATATGACAGAATATTCAATTTGAAATTCTTTTTTTTTTTCGAATAAATATTCACAATGATTACAACAAATATTACAATAGAAATAATAAAATAGTTACATGATTAAATTGATTAACAACGTCTACGTAGATGTGGTGGTGGGGCACCAAAACTAAATCCTGGTCTTATATGATGATGATGATGATGATGGTGTCCATGTCCACCATGAGGTGTGACAGGGTGTAATTGATTCCATGTTGGTCCATAACACCCTGGATGAGAATGATACGAATGTGGACGATATTGAGATTGACTAGTACCCATACTATTTGCAAAATGATAATATAGAAATGAACAATATATATATAAAGCAATAAATAAGAGAAAGAAAATAAGAGAGAAAGAGAGAGAGAGAGAAAAAAGAAAAAAGAGTATTCTATATATTACTTTTCCTTTTTTTGTTCTTAGAGAAATATAAAACGAAAGTAGAATAAGTTTTTAATAAAATAATGAAAATAAATTTTTGTTTTTTTGTTAATTATAAAATTGAATATTAATTAATCAAAAAATAGATTATCCTCAAGAGAATTTTTTATTATCTAAAATTGACATAATACCATTTGTTATATTCTATTGTGGAAACAAATATATTTGATTAATACCTCAAAAAAAAAAACAACATTTTCTTGATTAAAGAGTTTCTTTTTTTCTATGACATAAAAAGTCATATTTTATATGACAAAAACAGATTATTAATAGATATTTTTATACAAGTATTATCTGGATTTGATTGACGAGTTTTTTTAGTAATTTGAACTTTATAGAACTACAATGTTTATCAATTTAATTTGTACCAGATGGTGGATGTTAGCTTTTTCTTTTTTAATCTATTGATAAAATATTAGTATCCATGTGATTTATTAAGTCTTTTTTGACAATATTTACATACTGTTTTTAATAAAGCTACTTTATTGAATGAATATTAATAATTGGATAAAATAAATAATTATTTATAAATTTTTATAAAGCATATTTATCTTTGATCTAAGATAATTACTGATTAATAATATATCTTGAATTAAATAAAGTATTTATTTATCGAATGTTGAAAAAGAAGTTTTAATTTTAATATCGGAAAAATGAAATTTTTATTCGAATATATCTTAATAATATAGAAAAATCAATTATTTTAAAAGATAAAATATAATTATACAATATATTATTATTCAACTGAAAATTTTATTAGTTAAAAAAAAGAAAAAACATTTTGATTTAATTAAAAATGAATATCATACAAAATCAACATTTGCCTTTTTTTCTAAGACTTCTTTTATTAAAAATCATATAAGAGAAGTCCAAGAAAAAAAAACAATTCACTAATTAAAATTGAAGCAATAAAATAAAGTTTTTTTAATCAATATAAAATACCTAGAAAAAAAAAGTAGAAACTTTTTTCAGACCATATTTGACATAAGCTTACAATAATTTCTTCTCGTCATTTTCTATAAAATCTAATGCCGACATATGCAAAAAAAAAAAAAAGAAGAAACCTCATAACTATTCAATTCTTTTTTTTTTCTTCTTTTCTGTTCTATTCCATCGAGTATCAAAAAAAAAAAAAAAAAAAGGTTTTTTTTTTTCTTCTTCTTCTTCATCTTTACAACAATCTTTTAGTTCATAAAAAGAAGAAAAAAAAATGCGTTGGTTACTTTTAAGTCATGAACAAAATTTCATTTCAAAACAATGTGAAGATTTATTACAAGTAGCTGGTCAAACAATTACATATAATAAATTAGCTAATAAATCAACTCAAGAAGAAATAAAAAATTTAATTATTAATGAAAAACCTGATCGAATTATTTTCATAACAAATGAAAATAATAATTCATCAATACTTATTGAAAAACTTGATAATCATCTTTTAATTCCACTTTTTATTGCTCAAATAACAATTAATTCTTATCTACCTATTCCAATACTTTTATTAACATGTACAACTAATGATAATAATTTAAATATAATTCAAAATGCAACAGATCAATTAATTAATATTTATCCACATATTGTCAAGTATATATATATTAAAAATTTTCTTTATTTATTTTCTTATTTTTAGTGCAAAACTTTTAACACCAATAAGTGATGAAAATTTAAATGAAAATTATTTTGAATCATTATGGAAAACAAATCCTGATGAATATCATCATATAACAATATTATCTGATATATTACCAATATTATTAGCATTAATACATGATGGAAAAATTCATGGACAAGTTGATATATGTAATAAAGGTACAATATCACTTAATTCATTTAAAAAAATTAATTTTAAACAAATAAATGAACAAAAAAAAATTTTTAAATTAATTGATAAAGAAGATATAACAGATAAAATTGAAAAATGGAATAAACAAATGATTTCACCTGAAACACGACAACTTTATCAAGCATCATTTATTTTACCTAATGTTTTTAAAAGTATTGAACATATTCTTGAACAAAATACAAATCATATCGATATAAATGCACCTAAAATTTTACTTGTTACTGGTGGTTGTGGATTTATTGGAAGTACATTTATTAATCATTGGATTCAAACATATAAAAATGATAAAATTATTAATATTGATCGACTTGATCCAGTTGCTAATACAAATAATATTTTAAATCAAAATTCACCTAATTATTCTTTAATTGTTGCAGATATTAATAATAAAGATATTGTTTTACATCTTTGTAATCAATATAATATTACTCATGTTATTCATTTTGCAGGTAAATATTAAAAAAATAATTTAAATAACTAATGCTTCGTGTGTGTCATATATATATATATAATTTTGAATTTAGTTCAAGCTCATCTTGATACATCATTTGGTAATAGTATAACATTTACTGAATCAAATGTATATGGAACACATTCTGTTCTTGAAGCATGTAGAATCTATGGTAAAATTCAAAAATTTATTCATATTAGTACAGATGAAGTTTATGGTGAAACACCACCTGGTAGTAATCAAGAAATATGTCTACTTAATCCAATAAATCCTTATGGAGCAACAATAGCAGCAGCTGAATTTCTTGTTAAATCATATGGTGAAAGTTTTAAATTACCATATTGTATTATTCGTTTATGTAATGTTTATGGACCACGACAATATATTGAAAAAGCTATTCCAACATTTATTCTAAATTTATTACATGGTGAAAAATTAAAAATTCATGGTGATGGAAAACAATTACGTCATTATCTTTATATTGATGATGTTATACGTGCTATTGAACTTATATTTAATAATGGTAAAACGAAAATGATTTATAATATTGGAACATTAAATGAATTAAATGTACTTGATATTGTTAAATATCTTTTAAATAAACTTCAAATAAATAAAGATCTTAATGATGTTATAACATATGTTAAACCACGATCATTTTCAGAAAAACGTTATTGTACAATAACAAGTGGAATAGTTAAAGCACTTGGTTGGACAGAAGAAGTTTCATTTGATGAAGGATTAGATAAAACTATTCAATGGTTTAAAGATAATCAAAATTATTGGAATAAATCTATTTAAAAAGAAAAAAAAACATTCTATCAATATGTTTCTTTTGCGTTTATTTTAAAATAAATTTCTTCACTCTTTAACTAGTAAATAATTATATTTTTATACTCTTTCAAATCAAACTACGATCATATTTCTTATTTCAATACATTATCTACTAGGAAAAAAAAAATGAAATAAAAAGTGATTGGATAGCGTATGGGGATTCTAAGTACATGACAGGGTATCTGGCCATTAGACAGGTGAGTTGTTACACACTCCTTAGCGGATAGCGACTTCCGTGCCCACCGACCTGGCGTCACTACAACAAACAGTACCCTATTGTCATCCCTCCAGTTCTCAGACGAAGTATCCCCAAGTAAAATACAAGCCAATCACTGGAAATTTCTTTCAAATTTTTCTTCTTCTTATTTTGTTTCGTATTTCATATTATGCAATTACATATTTTATCATTCCTGTTATTTGTTACACTAAAGAAAAAAAAAAAACAAATTTGTTTTTTTTCTTTATGATACTATAAAAAATATATGATTGTTTGTTTTTTTTTTTCGATAATAAGTTTCATTATTTTTGATCATCCTTGGTTTTTATGTTCTTGAAATACTCAAGAAAAAATTTTGATATGATCTAAAAGACTTAGTATTATATAGAAATATAAATTCCAAAAATGAGAACATTTCGTATCTTATAAAAACATTCATTAGATTAATATTTAAATTTTGACAAACATATAAAACATGAAATATTTATCTCTATTATAATAATAAATCTTTCTTATATATTTAATTAAGATAAGAAAGAAAATATAAAAAAGAAAAAAAATTCAATTTATAGACTAATAAAACATATTTATTAATTAATGTTATTAATAAATCTGACAAATCTTAAAAATAAATTAATTTGTTGAATTTTTAATATAATTAATAAATTTAGTTGATTTAATATCTATTTTATATTGAATTTTTCTTAATATATCTGTATTAATTCTAATAAAAGCAAGAAAATTTAAATGATTATCATTTAAATATTTTCTTCGTAATTTTGTATGACATTTATATGATATTGATAAATATCCATGATTAACATTTTCATAAAAAAGACGATATGAATCCCAATAACCATAATCAACATCCGAACGTTTTGTTTCAAATAAACATTCACGTTCATTTTGTTCAAACTTAAAAACAAATTAAAAAAAAAAATTCTTATTATTAAATTAAAATATTTTATATTTACTTACAAGACCAAATAATTGATTATTTCGACCACATAAATAACGTTTACTTTCTTTATGTTGAATTAAAAAACGATTTACAGAAATTGGAAGAAATAAAAAAATACCTAATACAAGAAAGAAAAAAGCAAAAGTCTCTTTAATAAGTTGAAATGTACTCAAGGAAAAATATATTATTCTTAATAACTGTTGACAAAAAAACGTTTAGCCCTCCTTTAATCATTTGATAAATGTCTCATCTAATTAACAGTATAATCTATTCTACCAATATCTAAATAAGATTATTTTTCAAGGTCTAGATATATATATATATATATTATTTCTTACCATCTTTTGTTTCGTTTTTATTATCAATATCCGTAAGATATTTTGCATAAACATAACCATCAAATGAACGCATTTCTAATAAACATTGAGTTTTTGATATAATTTTATATGTTGATACAAGTTTTTCTCGTTCATCATATGTATCACGTTCATTACGTATTACTAAAAATTCCTTAGCACTTGAAGATATTGTTATAATAAATGTTAAATAAATCATTAATATGACGAATTTTTGATATAAAATATCGTCTAAATCAATCATTGTAATATAATATTAACATATATTCATATTTAATATTTTCTAAAGAGATCGATTAGTACCATATAATTATTTGAGAATAAAAGATTAAATGATCTCCTTCGTTTTCTTTTTTTTACATGAGTAATATATAGGTTCACGGGTATAAAGAGAATTATAACGATTAACTCTATAAATGCGACACAGAATGGACAAAAAAAAAAGAAATATATATATATATTCATGTCTTTTGTAGATAGAAAAGAGAAAGAGAAAAAGAAACAATTTGTTTCTCTTTTGTATAATCAAATCAAAAGCTTGTATTGATGATAGAATAAAGAGAACGAAAAAATTAAATTATACCAATATTTTATTGATACAATTGAATATGTATAATAACAAAAATATTTTATAAAATCTATATACTTTGATTATCGTTTACATTTAAATAAATATTTAGAGATTATTTATAGAATAAATTTTTACTAAATAGTATATATCACAAAATACTAATAGATCTTATCAGAAATTGAGATGGAATAAATATTTTAGCACTATTTTATAATGACAATTAGTATTATAGATAGAGTAGTTTTTACATTCTAAGTATACGTTAATTATAGACCGTTTTAAACTATGCATACTAACTTACTTGTACTATACGATGAGATTAAAATATTCTTATCTATTGTTGTTGCATCTGTATCGATGTTGATGAAAAACAATCTTGTCTTTTATAGAGTATTATACATACGTTCATATGTTATCATATTATATTGTGTAAATAAATTTAAAAATTTTCTTTTCTAGTTTGATCATTTACTAATTCAATTTCTGATTGTTTGTCATATTAGAATGACATGTATAAGAATATGATAATTTTGATAAGTCAAATCCAGGACTCTGCATAGGATGGCTCGACTCAATGACAGCTTATCGAGTTTCAATTATTCTTTCATATATGTCAATGTTTTGTAATACTGTTTGTTATACATCACAAATTTGTAGATGTTCTTCATTTTCACAATATTTAATTGGATTTATTGTAAATAATAAAATTGTATCACTCTCTAAGACTATAGGAAAGTAATAAACATTCGTATTATCTTTATCAATTTTTAAAGTAGAAATCAATTTCTAAGTATGTTCAGTAGTTACTAAAATTATTTTACATTCATTTGAATACTAACTCAATATAGTTACCATTGTTTTAAGTTACGTATATTATTACAATTTGGTGTATGATACGTAAACTAAAGCATCGAATCGATTTAAAGTAACTTTTATATGTGAAATATTATTCATCATGAGTATTGATTTCTTACAATTCAATTGAAAACTAAATGTGAATATTCAATATTTATGTATATGTGATTATCGTATTAGCACGAGAAATATACGTATATTAAATCAACACATAATTGGTTTATATCGAGTATACAATTCATTATTTTTTATTAAACTTTACAATTTTTCGTAGTAACTAATATTTATCTACCGAGATGATTTCCTTTACATTTCTTCTTGCTATCGTTTCCGTTGATTCTTTTGTGAAGAGCAGAAGAATATGCTGCATTGTCATTTTATTTTATTTTAATAAACTCAGCTGTCTCTCTTAGCAACATGTATCGGACAAAATGTCATTCAGTAAAGAACAGTATATTCGATACATTTTGTCTCACAAAATTAGAAATAGATATTTTTCTTAATAAAGTTCATATCCAATGAAAAAAATGTTAAATGATTAAATGACAAAACAAAATATCTAAAATTAGTGCTATATAAGAGATCTGGAATTCGTTTTTCATACATCTGAAAATAGAAATGTACAAAAACTTATTGTTTTACATGATAAAAAACCTGATCCAGAATTTATTTATAGTAAACACTGGCAGTAGAACCCGGAGTTGCTCGCGAAATTTTCATATTGGAAACTTATCATGTCAAAAACGACAGAAGATGTGTAGAAGACTTACTTAAGACCTTTTTATCTATTATTACTACATATCCCGCCGTGCATACACTTACATTCATTTTTAAATCGAACAATTCACCAAATAGTATGACTTCTTTCTCTTAACTCATGCATATTGTCATACATTATACCAATATCCAGTGCAAAAAAAGTAACACTAAGAGGTGAATATTCTAACAATAGCAGTAAATGCTCCGAAGTTTTTGAAAGATTGAGAAAATTTGGAATGTATTATATTCTGTGTGCAATTTCAGCTCAACCCTTCAATCTTCCTCGGGATCTAAGAGTATCCCATGAAAAGTTTGGCACCGCTAGCTTGTACGGTGTTCAAATGTATAAAAAACACACAGACGCACAATTTCTTCGTTCGATGAATATTTTCATTCCTATGGTTGCTCTTCATTTTACATATTCTGCCCGTTTTTTTTCGAGTATCCTAAAATGTTCTGTGTACAGCGGCAAAAAGCACAGGTTTTTATATACTTTTCAGGAAACAATAATACGCACAAATTCTCTAGCAAAGGCATTTACTGTAGTAAATCCTATAATAGGAGGGTTCAAATACCTCCTCAGGTGAAAATGTTGGGTCGAAAACTACCCTATGTCCTTTCTCTGATCGAAATTATTCTAATAAGAAGTCTCTTTAATTTAGAACTCAATGAATTCCATCGTGACGAGTATATGTAAATTTATATTCAAATTAAGTTTGTGTAAGTTTAACTGTAAAATACGTTCAAACGAAAACGAGCACTCAACAATTATCTATGTGTAGCGGATCAGTTCGGATGTTGTTTTACGATTATTACCATCATCTGCATTACCTCTGCCTGCTTTATAGGTACATTGCACAACTTTCATACATATAGAATGATGTAATGATAATACTGTGTTGCATTTGATGAAGTTCATTGAATGATTTAAATTGTCGTACTAATTCAATAAATAGCAGAATCATTCGTTATTTCCATTTATACAATTTTCGAACAACTTTTCCTTTTGTCTTTGTGAAATAGAATGCTAATCTTGTTTTTATACCCAGACATCTATAGATAGATTGTGACTCTGACGGTCGATGAGTCCGTCTATAAAAATACACTCTTTCAACAGAATTTTATGTAAATATATCATCAAATGAATGTAACGTTATGCAGAACATGAAGATATATTACTTCTTTTCATCTATTCGTTAATTATAAGTTAAGTTACCATCGAGATGTCGAACATTTATTTACATCGACAAAAAAGCAACTTATTCCAAATAAAAGTGTTGTTAGAAAGAGAAGAAAAAGTATTGCTATTCTCTTATGCAAGAAAGTAATCAGTCACTTTCATTTTCTTCATCTGACGATGCACATGTTCTCGTGTAAGTAAATCAGTGAAGTTGATTGTTTCATATAACAGAAGCCATTCTATTTTTCATTATTATCGTAATATCTCTTTTTCTAGTTCTTCAATATCTTTCGTCACCAATTTTATATTTGTTTAGTACATTAGAATAAATTTTATATCGACAAATCATTAGTAGATCTGAGTATACAAAGAAAAACAAAACGTATATCGATAGTCTATTAATTAAGATATATTTGTTGGGACGTTTAATGAGATTATGTTCTTCATATTAAATGTGTGAAATGTAGATGGAACTGTTACCAATAACTCACTGTTTACCTCTACAAATATAAACTGAAAAATAATAAACACTTTAAATTTCAAAGAACAATAATAAGATGTCGCAGAGTGTGCAACAATGGGTGAAGTATTTTTCTCAGTCCACCCGAGGCGTTTTTCAATGCAAAAATATGTAGCAATACATAAAATGTTTTTGAAAATCTACGTTATAATTTTATTATGTTAAATCATATCACTTATTATTTCACGCGTTTTAGTATCTCGATGATAAGAATATATTATTCTTCATGGAAATGCTTAGTATTGTCAACTGTAACTTTATCACAATTGAAAGGTATGTTATTACATTCTTTTGAATCTTCGAATTTGAACGATAGAAAATGAAAATTTTAGTGATCTTACTCTGCTCGACTTACTTCCTCATACGAAAATATTTGATAGAAAAATCATGAATTTTTTATTGATCTAGTAAACATAATAAAATGAAAGTATCTTGGGAGTAAATAACTACTGTAATGTCGGTTTATCATAATCTCAGTCTTTCTATGAATAAAAACTTAAGAGAAGATCTGTTAGAAATTCCGTTAATCCCATATAGAATCAGTAGTCGGTAAACGTTCTTTTCAGTGCTGTTTAGTTCAAATGAAAGATCGCATTGAGAAATTTATAAGTCTAAAATCTTACGATTTCTAATATACTTGAGACAAATGCCGAAGAGCATAATCTTCCAATGAGTGCGTAGATCATACAAACTAAAAAAAGTGACTATTTTCACATTTTGATCGTATTCCGAGCTTTTCTTTGCGTCTTCTCGTCGCTGCATGTAAGAAAAAGTCTCAAACGATGTAGATAAAATATGAGGTACCAAAATGATGAATTCAGTTTCTAAAAGTCCTTGAATTCCTCGATCTTTTGAAACTTTTCTCGACACGCAGCAACAAATAGTCGTAATTAAGAAAATCTCAAAATACAATGTGAAAAACAGCTCTTTTCTTTGTTTTTATGATTTACTCATTCTTGTGATCTTCGGCATATCTTCTCTTGAGTTTTTATCCATAGAAACAATAAGATTACAATCAGTTTATACTATTTTCAGATCAAGAATAAATCTATGAATTTTTCAAAAAAACACTTCTACACTTGCCTGTTTCCCTCTTAAAAACAATAGATATTTAAATTCGGTTCTTATTGCCTAGATTAATTTATAGTTTTACATGTCGGTACGGATCATGAGTCATAGTATTACATGCTGAGGTCATCATATTTTTTCAATAAATATACCATAGCATAGTCCGATCAGATCTTCAAAGATATTTTCTTTATAACACTTTTTTCTTCCAAATAGAATTCAGAGATCATTTCAGTCATCACCATTATTCTTATGAGTAAATAAAATAAAAAAGAACTGAGATAGTTTCTTTTCTTCCTCGTTCAGACAGAAGAACAAATAAAACATGTTGAAAGGCACCTAAAGCCGATAATGATCATTATAAAAACTCGTTGTCCTTCAGTACGATATTCTTTTTTTTTTATAACAAATTCAGCTCATTCTTTATAAATAGATCATTACTGATGATTGAAAATTTGGAAGAAGGTAAGAAATTTGAAGTAAGATTCTATTCAGAGATAGAACCAGTTAAGTTGCTCTGGTTTAATTTACTTTCATCTTTTGTATAACGAAACAATAAAAATGACAGAAAGAGAAGAAAAAAGTTTTTTATATTTCAAAGAAAGGTGTCTTTCGTTGGACTGATATCTACGAAAAGTATCCCCTTGATATTGAAGTATTTCAATAATTAAATGATGAATCGATTCAGAACTTTTTCTCCTACTTTTGTACTGTGCTAATGCGGAAACATACTGAAATAATTAACCCATTTGGACTCTATATTTTAATGATAAGTATACTTCGACGAAGTATGTGTCCTTATACGCCTTTCCTTCAAAGCTACAGCCATCTTAGTCTGTAGCATCGTATATATACCGAAATTTCAGCTCATCAGATATTGAATTCTCAAAAATCATGCAATTCACGCATCTTTCATAATATATAAGCTGATTTTGAGAACCCAACATCTCCTAGATACTAGTATCAATATATTCGTCACGAAAGATGGTAGTGGATTGATTTGTCTTTTTCACAAATGTGTCAATATTATATCGTATTGATATAAAATCCATGCAACCGCAAATATGTGTATTTACAGATATATTTATAATCACATGCACACATTCAACACATGGGTATATTTATCCATTCATGCGTGTATACATACATATGTATATATAAGCTTATGTATGTGCATGCACACGTATTTACCTATACAATCACCTACATGCATCGTTATGAATATGTGTATATCTGTAAATGCACATACAAGTTGATCATGTTATTTTTGTTTATTTTGATGTATTTATATAAAATCTCGAAAAATTCTTGTTCAAATAAGATTTGATAGAACATTAATTATTGTACAAAAGTCATCTTGAACTATCTTTCTTCGTATTTCTTAATTCACATCATTACGACAATAACAAAAGGTAAGCTTTTTCATTCTAATTAGTAATCATTTTGATTGTATATCATGTTCTCTACACTAAACTAATAATGGAGACTGTAATTTTCTATTTTATCTTTATTTTTTTTGTTGCCGTATGAATAGAGAAATACGGAGAAAATATCGACTCTTTGTATAAACAATGCGTCGTAATTGAAAATGTGAAAAAATATTGAGTCAAATGAACTGATTTTTATTAATAACAGACGATTAATCTAAGTTTTTTTAGATTATTTGATTAAAATCAATAGTAAATGTATATGTCGATTTTTTGTTAATGTATTTCTTATAAAAATAACTTTGAATGTTCGTCTATCATTTATTCATTATTAATTTTGTCTTTTGTTAATTGTTGAAAGAGAATTAATAATTTATTGTCTAATTTATATCTGTTATTTTATTATTATTATTTAAGATTAAAATCATATATAAACAAATGGCTGATGATATTAAGGAAATTCTTAATAAAATCAAAAATGAACTTGATCCATATTTGAACAACAATCGAATTAGACCATTTTTAGATCTTATTGAACAAAAAATACATTTACAACGTTCAGAACTTGTCCTTGGTATGTTTTCATTCTTTTTCGATTATTTTATTATTTTGTTTGTTTAGGTACTCTTTTCATTCTTGCTATTTATTTGGTAATTGGCTGGGGTAATGATTTCGTCTGTAACTTCATTGGAATGATCTATCCTGTCTATGCTTCGTAGGTTAATTTTTTAAAAATTTTTTTTTATTCATGTTAAGATTCTACTAAAAAAATGAAATTAATAAATTAATAAACATTTTTTAGATTATCAGCTGTTCAATCATCAGAAATATGTGATAATAGTGCTCTATTGATCTATTGGATTGTTTATTCTTTACTTAGTTGTATTGAATATATTGGACATAGCTTATTCGATGCATTAATTTTTTATTGGCTTGCTAAATGTATTTTTCTTCTATGGTTCATGCTATATGGTTCCTATATAATCAGTTATCATATTAATCAAGATACAACTGTCGTCGATGATATTCAGGATAGTAAGTATAAAAAATTAGAAATGATAATATAGATTAATAAAAATGAGCATTTTTGTTTATTTTCTGTCTGAGAACTATTTTTATTTTGACCGTAATAATAATCTAAAGAATATATCATCTCAATACTTCGCTTTGAACTTTCTTTGCTAGATCTTTTATGACAAACCCTTCATATTCATTACTTGTTCAATGCTGAAATATTGATAAAAAATGAGTTTAACCCGCTTCTTTTTACATTTTTACATATCCGTGCTGATAATAATAGTAACACAATCTCCTTGTTTCTATGAGGGAACCTTCCGAGATGTCAACAAAGCTTTTGAGTTTAAATTTTGTCTACAAGCAGAGAATATATAAACTAGAAAAAAGCCCTCGCCCTCAAATCTTTACATTTCGTCAAGTGTGTGTGTAGAAACTTATAAAACGAAATTATATTTTTTTTCTTATCTTGACCATTTGATTTATTATTATAGATGTTGTGAATTATACAAACACAAAAACAAATGATCCCGAAGATGATTTTAAACAATATCGTCAAGAAATATTTAGGGCAGTAGTAGAGGATGATGCTGAACTACTTAAAAATATACTTGATGAACTTGATCAACCTGAAACATTAACGATAAAGAAAGAAATACTTAATATGGGTATGTAGAATAAATTTTTATATTTATCAATTTTATATCCAACAATGAAAATAAAAATTTAAGTTGAGTTAAGAATTTTAAAACATATCTTTTAATATTTCATTTAACCTTTTAAATACGAAGCTATTTATTATAAATAAAAATTTAAAACCACTACAAATTTAATATATGAAATAGTATACAAGTTTTATATAAAGAAATTTTTTTTTAGGCTATCGAAAATTAGATGGTTTAACACCATTAAGTATAGCAGCTGGAAAAAAACATAAATCTGTTACTAAAATTTTGGCCAGTAAGTTTATATATTTCTTCAGACATCCTGTTATATAATACTTCTTTTAATAGCATGTACCGAAGTCGATGTAAATAAAGCATCATACTCTGGTATTACACCATTATTAATGGTTGCTGAAGCTGGATGGTCTGATATACTTTATATATTATTAGAACGTGGTGCTATTGTTGATGCAGCACCATTTGGTAAACGAGCTGAAGAGAATAAAATATGTGATTCAACACCATTAATTGGTGCAACAAAATATAATCATCCTGAGTGTGTTAAATGTTTATTATCATATCATGCTAATCCAAATCATCAAAATCTTCAGGGTATATCAGCATTAATGTTAGCATCTGAACAAGGTTATTTTGAATGTGTTAAATTACTTGTTGAAGCTGGAGCTGATCTAGAATTAGTACCAAATGGTAAGAAAAAGGTTTTTTAAAAACTTTCATTTAGGATTTATTTCTAGGTCAAGTAGCATTAGAGATGAATTTAGCTGGTCAAACACCATTATTTTTTGCAGCAAAAGAAGGACAAATAAATATAGTAAAATATTTATTAGAACATGAAGCTAATCCTAATGTTCACAATCATTATGGTGTTAGTGTATTATGGATACCAGCACAAAAAGGTATGTTAGAAGTTGTTGAATTATTATTAAATGCTGGTGCTCAAACAGAAATTGCTCCATTTGGTGATATGGCTGATAAACGTAATATAACTGGTTGGACACCACTTTATGCAGCAATGAATTTTGAAAAATTTGATGTTGTTAAATTACTTCTTAAACATGGTGCTAATCCAAATGCTGTAACAAAATTAGGATCAACACCATTTTTATTAGCATCTGAAAAGTATGATTCAGATATTATTGCAGATTGTGTTGAAGGTGGTGCAAATCTTGAATATGCACCATATGGTCTAGATGCTGATCAATTAAAAACAACTGGTCAAACAGCATTGTTTATGGCTACATTAAAAGATCATGTTAATGTCGTTAAATTTTTAATTGAAAAAGGAGCAGAAGTTAATGTACAAAATTGTTATGGTGTATCACCATTACTTCTTTGTGCAGAGTCAGGTAATCTTGAACTTGTTCAAGCACTTGTTGAAGCTAATGCTGATGTTAATATTACACCACAAGGACAATTAGCTGAAGAAAATTTTCTTGCTGGACAGGTAAAATATTTATGATATGATTGTTTTAATGTAGATTTACCAAAGGAGGAGGGCCACTTAGACCACAAATCGGTCTATCGATGTTTTTCAACACAGTATTTTGACAATATCTTAAGAAAAGCAAAATACCCGTTCGTGAATTCATTAGTGTGATTATGACATAGGTATACCTAGAGAATGATCCCGAATGAGATGACTCATTATGCTGATCATTTTACCGGGAGGCGAAGTGATAATGAATGGAATGAATGATTCGAAATATATGTGGAAAATAAGAGAGCACCTATTTCTGATTTTTTTTCGCTTTAAATAGAAGATGGCTAGACCTTCAAAATGATATTAAAGTTTAGTGGTCATTTTGACTATAATTCAAATTATGATAAAACTAGGGTTGAATAGTTTAAATGCAGGCAAATTGAAGAACTATTGCAGGTGTATTTTAAAAATATAAGAACATTCGTAGATAATTAAAATGTGAGAAAAATACGAACTCGATCATTTATACAATGGTGATTGCACATACACAATAGAAGGAAACTAATATTTTCCTACAGCTTTGAGAGAATGCTCTGAAAAATTGCAACATGATAAATCGATTTCAAATTAATGTGTTTAGTTTGGTTTGGAATAATAATGTGCGATGAAAATAGTGGTTGTAGCTGTCGAAATTAGATTTCCTTTACGTTTCAGTTACGACATATCTGACAAGATGGCGTTATACACTATCTCCAAACTCATCTGAGTGTGCTTCTAACAGAATATATGATATGCTTGCCCTAGTTTATGGATACTATGTCACTCCATATGATCGTGTATAGTTAACATGGGAATTAAAGGATGATAACTTTATGTTGTTGAGATTTTCTCTGGATAATGATTGTTCATACTCAAAATTTTCGTTTTCTCACCATTGTTTTCATTATACTCGTAAATGCTTGACACAATAGCTCGTACCAATGCATATGTTTTGAATGTGTAAGGTACCAACTTCCTATATAACAAACAATCACATACAGTTATTGTATATCGTTGGAATTTGCTTGTAATAATGCCTCAAAGCTAGTCACATTTTTGGTCATTCACTCCTAGTTTTTTCATCATTTTTATTAAAACCACAGTCATTATGCATAATGACCCCTACTCTTTAGTATCATTTTGAAGATGTAGGTGTCTTCTATTTCTCGGAAAACAATCAGATACCAATATTCTTTCATTCTCCTAAGTGTATCCTAAGTGGTGTGACAACAAAGAGCTCATAATCTACACCATTTCATTGTCATTTCCATGATAGCTTAACTACTTAGCATAGTAACCTATATCATGAATAGATCTATCAATTTACATTTTAAGAATGCAAAAAAGAACTTAAGTTTTTTATGAAAAGAAAATACAATATAAAAAAATGTGTGAAACCATCAAATAATACTTTTTTCTTGTTCGATTAATTTTAATAATATAATTATCTTCTTTTCTAAGACACCACTATCTGATGCGACCAAAAATGGTCATATAGAAATTTGTAAATATCTTATTCAATATGGTGCTGATATAAATGCTATAACAATGGTATATTTCATTTAATTAATAGAGTTGATTAATGAATTATTATTTTAGGCTGGTATGACTCCATTATATATAGCAAGTGATGAAGGACATTTTGAAATAGTTAAATTATTAATAAATCATGGTGCTGATATAAATCAATCACCAACAGGAGAAATTGCACATGAACTTAATATTGAAAATCAAACACCTTTATTAATTGCATGTATAAGAAATCATGAATTAATTATTCGATATTTAATTGAATCTGGTGCAGATGCTAATATAACATCTGAAAATGGTTTATCACCATTTCTTGTCATTTGTCAATATAATAATGTTGAATTAGCACAATTATTTATTAAACATGGAGTACAATATGATATTGAAGGAAAAAATTCATTTGATGGAAAAATTAATGGTTTAATTATTGCTGCTGAATCAGGTTCATTTGATATTTTACAATTATTAGTTGATATTGGTTTAGATGTTAATTATAAAATTGAAGGCAAAGTAAGATATAATATAATAGAAGAATTTATTCATAAATTCTATGCTTTTTATTTTCTTAGGGTGAAACAACTGGTCGTACACCTTTATTTTATGCATGTGAGAAAGGTTTTCGAGATATTGTTGTATATTTAATTGAAAAAGGAGCTAATGTCAATGAAATAGAGAAAGTAAGGAAATCAATATTTCATGAATTAGATATTATTTTATATAATATTAATATTTATTTAGAATGGTTTTTCATGTTTACATATTGCTGCATATATGGGTCATTCTGATATAGTTAGAATCTTATGTGAACATGGTGCAAATGTCGATGAACAATGTCTTTATGAAGGAAAAGATTTAACTGCATATGATTTAGCTTTACAACAACAGCATGATCTTGTATGTCAAGTACTTAAAAGTTTTGGTGCACGACAATTATCTCAATAGTTTAATAAAATAATTTTGTTTTATATCGTTGTATGTTTAGCAAAATTGAATGTTAGTTAAACTTTATCTATTCTTCTATTTTATCGACGGTGATTAGGTCTTTTTTTTTTTAATATTACGAATTTAGTTTCTGTTTCTCATGTTTGTTTTTTATTAAAAATATCTTATGTGTGTGATCTAGAGAAATGGAATTATTCTACGAATAAACGTCCATAAAATAGTATGTGACATAAAAAAAAATTGGAACTGAACGTAAAAGATTCTTAGATACATTAAAATAGATTTATTCTACATTTTATCTCTTTTTCTATCTAAAAATTTACTGACTTTCTTTTGATTTGAGATTTAATTCTATACAGAATTTATTTTATTTCAAATTTATCTGATGAGCTCCTTAAGCAAGGACGAAACGCATCGTAAATAGCTTGGAATTATATGATAAAATCATCTTCCATTGGTTCTGTTCTTTATTACCGCTTCACAATTTTATTATTAAACTGCTTTTCTTTTTCTTTTTATTTTAGCATATTATAAAACAGATACAGAAAAAAAGTTTAGGAATCAAAAAATAAACAAATATTTGCATTTTTTTGCTGGAAAAATTAAAATGAAACAAAAAACGCTTTTAACTATATAGAGGATCTCTATCAGTTGATCATATTGACAGAAAATTACCAAGAACATCTAAGGGACATAATATTTGTAACATCATTCATGTTCTTGTTACACTACTGAAGAGCATATCAATCTTGATTAACAAATAAAAATCCAGTGAAAGTTCGTTATTAAATTTTTTTCAGTTCTGTTCATCGACTTTCACATTGATGAGAACCTTTTCTAGTTTAATAAATTCATCATGCGTTATAACAACATACGATTCTAAATCCTTCACATCCTGAAATGATTTACCACTTTGTTGTTCTTTTAATTCTTCTTGTGCTTTACCTAATTTGTTGTATGTTTCAAATAGCTGTTGTTTCGCATGCTTTAGTGCTTCATTTATGATAAGTAGTTGTTGACGTACCACATCAATTTCTTTCATCTTCTCTCTCAATTGATAAATAGCAAAGGCTAAACCGCCAATTACACCAACAACAGCTCCAAATCCCGCCTCAAGAGCACTAAGAAACGGTATAGCCAAGCCAATAGTATATCCAACAGCGGCACCAATTGCCGCAAATCCTAAAGTATTCAAAGCAATGTATTGCAATTTAAATATTCGGTGATTATATTTCTTGTGCAAAGCTAACGAAGTGTCGATCAATTTTTGACAGGCTGTAATATAATCATATAAGGTCGCACGATTAATTTTTTCAAGACGTTCTTTAATAAAATCTAATTTAACTTGATCACTGGCTTGTTGATAACGTGGCTTTTCAAAATTATCTTTTAATATTGTTAAATGTATCTTTGATTCAAGAACAAATTTTAATAATGAATTTTTGAATTTTTGTACATCTTCGATAAATGTATCATAACCCGAAAATAGAAACCGATCTATAACATTCATGTTATTGAAGATTTCATCAAATCCTTTCAGTAAATTATCTATGAAATCTTTATCCATGAATTTGTGTAAAATATTATTTTGATAAGTTGTACTACTACCAGCCATGTTGTTAATAAATTTGTTTTTTTTATAGTAATACTTGTAAAGAATAAAAGCATCTATTTATATTGCTTTTAAAGGGAAAAAATCTATGAGCATTTTTGTATTATTTGATTCATTCTTTATTTACAATACATGTAAATCATACGCACGTTATTATTTACCTTTTTATAAAAAAAGAAGTAGAATGAAATTCAAAGATTACTAATTCCTTTTAATAACCAAATAAAACTGTAACTGTTCTCATCAATAGTCACTATACGAAGAAAAAAACCCAGCGATGAATTGTTTAGTATGGGTGTATACATGATGTTACGAACAATTCTCAAGCAAATCATATGGATCTATAAGTTTTATGACATTCCCGCCCTCAAGATTAGAGTACAATTGAAAATTTTTAATTGTTGATGATTCCAACAAAGTTTGACATTTCTTTTCAGAGTTGTTTAATTCAAAAACACATGAAAAATATTAGTTCGTCAAATAATAAAAAAGCAGATAAAGTGAAATATCAGTTTATTCTATCCATAAATCTTTGCTGAATTAGACATGTTTTAACCCAAAAAAAGAGAAAGTTAGCACGACTCTTATTGGATTAAAATATGAAAATACATGAAAACAGAGAACGTAGACTGTGTAATTGAGCACATCTTATTTAACTTTAACTAAGTTTTTTTTTGTTATCATCTATCGAAATTAGTTGGACGTAACATCGCTAAAAGTTTAGTCGGACGTGACAATCTCTTCACATATGTTCCATCTTTGAAACAATTTCTACAAAATTATTTCCTCGCCGAAGTATTCAATCTGACTGTTCTGCTGGAATTGTTGATTGTGAATACTGGAAGTTTAAACACCGTTTGTTTCAGGCCTGTGTTTTATTTAGCGTGAGGATGGGCGACACTATCCTGAAGATTCTATTTGCCTCTTTTCCAAGAAAACTAAGGTTAGTTTTAGGAAAAAAGTCAATCTAGCTTTCTGATCTTAGGTCAGATTCGCCCTTTTTCAGCGAACATTTGCTTATTTACTTATGTCGAAGCAACTCATCAGTGTGTATACTACAATTCAATGAGCTCTATCTAATGATGCAAACAAACCTTCTATTGTCCAAATTATGATCCAGAAAATCTCAAAATACTATATTTTCTTAATAAAATTTCGGTAGCATATTCGAGTAAAAGCTGTCTATATTCACTGTGTCAATTTTGAAAATAGTTCTATCCGACGTAACTCGATGAGCTCTGTCCAGTGGTATATTCAGATCTTCGAGAGCTCAAAGTGTGATTTTTGGACAGATAGATGACCCTAAAGGAAATCTAAGAATCATACGTTGAACCATTATATAGGACACACTAATGAATTGTTCAGTGACAAGTAAATAAGCGAATGTTCGCTGAAAAAAGTCGAATCTGCTGATAACTTCACCAACGTTCTCACATGTTCTTTACGGAAATGTTTTCTGAAACATCAGAATCAGTGAGAGAATGCCAATAAAAACTGCTGCTTTTGGTCGAAAATCTTATCAAAAAATACATTAATAAAAAAACAAGTCGAGTAGTTTGTTGCTTTTCTTCACAAAATATTCACTCTCTCGAATTCTCTATCTGCTTGGTCAAGTTTACAAAAGAAAATAGAAATTCTGTCTTGTTCTTGCAAAAACTATTGCTCTGTGAAAAATTGTCTGCATATATTTATTAATTTATATAGTTTTTCGAGCATCTATTGCTTTGGGTTTCAGCCTACTGAAAAAATCTATCGACTTTTTTATTTCATACGTGCTATGTACGTTGTTTCTGGACATTTCTGATTGTATAAAGAATTGTTCATACAGTGGAGAAATCGTTGAAGAGACATTGTTCCCTCTGTCACTTTTTCCTGGTTATGTCATTAATATATGTATATACAGAATGTTTCAAAAACCATCCTATCCTATGTATCCATCTATGATGAGAAGTAAAAGATATAATTTCCTCAAAAGATGAAATAAGATCGTGAATAAAATTGACATGAGTTAAAATTCAATAATCACTAATATTCATAAATGAGTTTATTCAAAAACTTCGGTTTACTTGAAATTAAGACCAATCAAATCATATACAAAAAAGAATTGAATAGGATCTCAGAAAAACGATAAAAAGTCAGTATAAATATATCAATCAATATATATATAGATTAAGTGAATAATTATTCATCATTAACTTTTTTAAATATTGCATGAAGATTATTGGCTTGATATTCTTCCCATAAATTATCTCCTTTGTCAATAAAATATCCATTACAATGATGATAACGATAAGGTGCATCCCAATACCCATTTCGATTTTGAGCAATTAAAAACATTTCATCTGGCTTATCAGCATATGACCAATGAACATCAGAACTATCTTTATATAAATAAACAAACATATTTCTTGATGAATCATATATTTTAACATTTTCTGGAACACGATTTTTTGAATTTGACTCAACTACTAATGTATCAATACATTCTAATTGAATAATTTTTGCATCATGAAAAACATTCTTAACAACAAATCCACTATATGGATAAAATAAAACTTCTTCTTCACCTGGATAATGAGAATATTTTGATATATCCGTACGATATGTCCAATCATTTACAGCTGCATCAATTTCAAATGTATATTCACCAAAACGATGAGCTACATCTTTATTTCTTGATGTACATGTAAATGTTGGCCATAGAAATTGGTAACCTACTTTATATTCTTGTTTCACATATTTGGGATTAATAGTTAATCCACGATAAACTTTTAAAGAATCATTATAATTATTATTTTTAATGGCCAATCTTAAACTATTGATAAATTCCACATTTTCTTTCAATACATCATAATCATCATTGGTAAGTGCTCGATTAATCGTACAATAATACTTGCTATCTTCTTCCGTCCATTTTTTAAACACTTCATCTTCTGGTTGATATTCTACTGGAATTTCAATTATTTCACTATAGCCTGGACGACGAAATGTAGGTAAAAGATAACGTGAGGTTGTACAAGAAAATTTTCCAATATGATATTCTGGTTCTGGTTCGAGTTCTGGTTCTAGATCGAGTTCTGATTCTAGTTTGAGTTCTGGCTCTCGTTCGAGTTCTGATTCTGATTCTGATTCTGATTCTGATTCTGATTCTGATTCTGATTCTGATTCTGATTCTGATTCTGATTCTGATTCTGGTTTGAGTTTTGGTTCTCGTTCGAGTTCTGATTCCGATTTGAATTTTGGTTCTCGTTCGAGTTCTGCCATATCGAAAAAGGTTCAACTAATTGTCCTATAAGATAGGCGATACCAATAAATATTTATTGGAGTTTATGTTTTGATAATATTTTTTCTTCTATGAACAAAGAAAAAGAAATCTTCTTTATACTGAAAAGAATGTATAACATTCCTGAAATACAAACAAGATCTATATTAAGTGCAAGTAAGATCAAATTTTGAGGTTCTTTTATTACCAGTAGTTTGATTGAAATGAAATAGATTTATGTCTACTATTTACCATGAATCAATTCATTACTTTGGACCATTTCATTTATCATGTAGATTTTTCTGAGAAAAAGAATGTAGATACGGTTCAATTCTTTCCAACATTGATTTTCTTTTTAAAGCATGGGTCGAATTTATCAATGAAACTTCTTAAGCAAACTGGTTATGGTTGCTGAATTTTCTGAAATTATATGGCAAATTTTTGATTTCAAACTTTTCGAATGTTTTTCTTTCTTACAAAATTGAACGCTGTTTTTTCTCTATTACAACCTAATGATTCTTTTATCTCTATGAGGACTACGAAACAAGAGATTCTTATAGTTTTTCTGGTTTTTTCATGAGGAAAAAAAACTCTAAAATATCTAGTATTCTACTTACATTTTGTTGTACCGTTTACTCTTATGAGTAATGTTTATTTATATTATCTATCTATTTTTAAAACGAAATAATACATTTTTACTGATGCGTGTCTATATCAATGAGAGAAAAATACCTTACAGAACACGTGGATAGCATGTGTAAAGACAATGTGTCACACTATTTTTTAAATACTAAACACTTTTCTCAATATTTCTTGTGAACTGATTTATACATCGACGTGAAGCTATCAAAATACAATTTATCACCCTCGATCATGACAAGACTTTTATCCGCAGTCTAACAGAAATCAATCAAAAAGAACGATAGAGTGCGCACATAGACGACGGTAGTCGCATACAATATTCTCAATTATTTTCATTTAATGTATAAAATTCTACATCCCATGTAAAAGAAAAATCAGATTAAAATTGTGTCATTTTAATCGATTTTTCGAATGCTTTTTTTTTACGTGGGATCGAATGAGATAGATTTTACTAAAATAATAATTACTGTGATCATTTTTTCTCGAAGGACGAATGTTTCATTAGAACAAAGTCAAAAACTAGCTAATTTTTATAAAAATCCTGTACTGCGCCACACTGTATCTCTTCCAAGTATATATACATTCGTTTGTCCAGACATCAATTATAGGTCAATCGATGCAGAACTATCAGGATTGTAGATTGAATACCTCGTTCTTTCCGAGAAAATGAATGAATCGGTACAGTAGTCAGATTAAGCAATCGTTCAACAACCATTGGTGAGATCTATGATAGTTTTCGAAGGTTTTTCAATGTTTCTCTTCATTTTTCCGGGAATAAAGAAATGTTCAATCAATAATTATAATGATTCTGCATCAATTGATATGTGATTGATCTAATAGATCAATACTGAATTTCTCCTTTATTGTCAAGATGATGACCATATACAGAGTATCCCAAAAATTCGACAGGAAAATTAATTCAAATATCTCTTGTATGTCTCAAGCAATTCAATCGATCTTTTTATAATATACTGGTATATTCTTTAAAGTTTTATTTTATAAATTCTCAGATAAATATCTGTGCCTATAAACATTAGAATTAAAATAGTTTTGTGAATGGCCAAATTCTAACGTAGGTGAAGTAAGCACTAGATTCGAGTAATTCCAGTCCGGATTCGCTCAGAAAGCGTTCTAGCACATTTTAAAGAAGTTCTAAGTATAACTCGATCGGCTCTATGTACTAATTTAGTTAAAATTTTTTTTAAACGGAATTCATTCTTAAAAATGCTGGAATAGTAAGATTTTCTTTTAAAATTTGATTATAAATACGAAGATATTTGTACAATGTTTGTTTAATAGACGCTATGAACTCCTTTATGTTGTTGAGGATTGCATGGAGCAGGTAATATGTTGATAGTAATGTTTGTAGTTTTTAGAGTACTCATCATTCAATGGTTTCTGTAGAATGAAAAGCGTCATATAATAAAGAAGTTGTGTTTTGACATATCGTTTATTCGAATGATTTTAAATGCGATCCTGTTTCCAATTCATATAGAATAACATAAATAACTATTGCTGTGTCGTATCAGTGATGTACTGACGTGTTATGGTGGTCTTGCAACATATTAGCTGTATTAAGTTTCAAAAGATGATGGGTAAATATTCTAATGAATATTTCAGAACGTTGAAGTATCTATCACCTACTTCATAGTAATGTCCGACTCGACTGAAAATGATGCCTCTCTCCTCATGAACAACCATATTTTAACGGTTTATTAACTGATTATAGATACTATCGTTTGGTTGGGCAACCGTCTAATCATTGTTTGAAATAGAATTAACATTCGTAAATAAATTGAGTATTATATTGACAGGATGAAATAATGCTTAATGTTGAGTGACCAACTACATTGTGATTGTATTATCTATTTACTAATATGCGTTGACATCTTTTCACAAGAAAAAATAAACAAAACGACTGATTGATTTGAAAACGAAAAGACAAGAATATACTTCAAATGAGCTAATGTATTAATATAATAAAAAAAGAAGTAAATGCAATGATGAAATATACTTATAGCAAAATGTTTATATACAATTCTTCGAGGGAGAGGAAAGCGTGGGAATTAGAATTATTGAATGTGGCAATTTGAATTATAGACTGAAATAATTACGTTTAAAAAATCATCACTACAGGACTATTATTGCAAAAGCATGACAAAGTCATTTGTGATTTTCCACATGTATTACTTTATCCGTTGCTATATACACTATGTATTCCAATTAAGAGTGAAAGGATGAAAGTGCCGCTTAAATCGATAGGCAACAGCAACAATTCACACATACAAGTGACGTATGTATGGCGGCAGAACAAATAAACGTTAATCAAATGACATTTTTTTTATTTTATCTGCGCATATCACCTGGTATCTCTGAAGAAAATATAAACATTTTGTAAAACAGAAGTTATTCTTGAGACAAATTAGTTTAACTTTTATAAAAAGTATATTCGTCAGCTTCAATACTTCTCTTTTCAAAATTGTTATACGTCGTCCGCCTTCAATGTCAATCAATTTTTAAATATAAAATGTTTTCGATTCACTAAAAAAAAGTTCGCCTCACTCGAGAATGTGTCAGAACGAGTAATTTGTCGATGTTTTGCATCCAATGTGGAATAACAGAAAAGAAAAAGAAAAAAATAAAGGAAAAAATACGGCAAGCGAAAACAAATATATATAAAGAGTATCTTCTTGCTTCGTCGACATACTCTTAATCAGGTTTATTTCATCGACAATTTAATTATAACAGGATTATATGAAGAAAAAGAAATGATAATTTATTAGAACAAAAATTTTCTAACAACACAAACAAGAGAAATGAGAACATATTTTAATAGTTCATTACCCAATGAAAAAAGAAATCATCATTTTGTACTAATTGTATTACATATCTTAACGAAATACTCTTCTAATAATAAAGCACCTTTTCCATAACGAATTATTAATTCCATAATACGTTGATTCTGAAAAATAAATTGTTTTTTTCGTGGTGACTTGTTTGTGGTCTTCAAGTTGTCTCAGAGTAACTATGTTAATAGCATAATCGTTTTTCTAACTCTGCAACAACAACATATAAATTTGGATTGGTGCTATGAATATTGGCATTCAATCGTGGTGTCACTCTTCCAGTCCATTTGTAATCCTTGGTTCATCAAAACCATAGTAATTCCATAAGGTTCTGGGAAAAAACAGCCTTCATCCATCCACGTATCCGTGAAATAGTCAAAAAATTGTTGTACATGTGGTATATGATCGAACATATCCATTGTCCCACACCATAAATCATTCATTTCAGACATAAGCATAAATGTCACAGCAGCAGTTTGTTTAAATGAATTTTTAACACTCGTTGCATCATCAAATGATGAATCATAATAATCTTTTTAAATAACCATTGGCTGAAATGAAAGGTGTAGCCTTTTAATATTGCACTTGGAAAAATATGATTCAACGCGTTAATAGCACCTTGTTCAAAATCTAATGTTATAAGCCGTGGATTAAGAACTAAATCATGTTTTGATACAGTGCTATTTAAAGTTGATGATTGAATACAGGGTGATCCAAAAGTCTTCTCCTTTCTTAGAAAAATTACTCGTTCTCCCTTACTACAAAGCTAATAACGCTCAAAATTGGACGTTTGATTCCTCATAACTAAATAAATATTATCCTAACTTTACAACTCTCTAGTCTTTATTATAGGAGAGATATATAGGTTCGTATGATAGACAAACTTTTTTTCTATGCCCTAAAATCAAAATAGGAGAGGTTACATAAAACGATGAGAGAAAAAGTTAAAAAGAAACCCGTCAGAATGAGGAAATATTAAGAGAATTATTAAGAATCGAATTATTTTTCAAGATTAATTAAATGTCTATAATACATATATTTAAATATCTTTAACCCTGATCAGATGTATATTAACGCATGACTATTGTCCATCACTCATTTTCGACAAATCCTGTTCAACGACTTCTCATTTTTCGATTGTTTTCTTCGGCATTTAATATTTTAACTTTACATAATTTACATCAAAATTGATCATCAAGTGATGTTGCTAATGAGTTAATAAACAGTGTTTGTCCACCACCTCCAACAAGGAATACGCTCATTCATTATATAAAGTACGCAATCGAAGCAAGAAGAAGATCAGAAAGGCCAAGAACACCAAGACTTATATCGTTAGTAAAATCCAATAAGGAGAACAAACGAGAAAAATCTATCCGAAAAACAAATGAATTATTGAAAAGAAATTAATTAAATTCTTCTTATGCTACTCAGAAAAAAAAAAGGTGTTTTACGGAACTATTTTTGGTTCTGTAACACACGCAGAACTCTTTAAAGTTCTGCAAAGCATCACAAAAACCAGTTAAGGTTCCGCTCAATAAAGCTGAACCATAAAAAGTTCTTCCTAAGTATTCCGAACCACAAGGGGTTCTGAGTTTTGATGCAAAACCCTACAACGCGGTTTCTCAGAAGGTGATGAACCCACTAGGTTCCGTCTTATAGATACGGAACTTCAAAAGGTTTCGTACATTATAGTTAAACCATACAAGGATTTGTATTAGACAATCTGAACTGAGCGAGTTTCTAATTACAAACACAGAATCATAAAAGGTTCTGTATGAAAATGCTAAACTATGGAAAGTTACTTATACGGTCCTAAATAAACAAAAAAGTTCTGTCCATAGCTACCGAACCTAGATAAGTTCTGGCTAATGATCTCGGAACTCCAAGAGGATCTGTTTATAGTTACGTTTAATTCACAGGATTCTCCTAGATAATACTGAACCTTAAAAGGTTGTGTCCAGCAATGCTGAACTATATGAAAATTTTTATTGGATTATGATGAGTCGAAAGGTTCTGTCCGGCAATGCTGAACTATGTAAAAAAATTTATCAAATTATAATGAGTCGAAAAGGTTCTGTCTAGCAATACTGAACTATATAAAAAATTTTATCAAATTATAATGAGTCGAAAAGGTTCTGTGTAATAATGCAGAACCTTGTAAGATTCTGTCTCTCAATATTAAAAGATGAAAAGTTGCTTTCATTGTGCTAACAAACTGAAAAGATTCTGTTCGAGCATACGAACAATAACATTTTTTCTAAAATAGTTTAGACTAAATGTGACAGAACTATTTTTTCAGATATAGTTCTGACTGTGTTTGACAGAACCATTTTTTTTCTATCAAATTGTTATTCGTACTCATAGCATGTTTATCCTGACATACTTATTAGAAAATGAAACAAAGAAAAATTTTATCAAGTATCATATTTATCCCATATTAATAGTAAGTTAGATAGTTCACAACAACGACAAATCTTTTTCTTCTATTATGTAAGTTCATCTTGACGTAATATCCGTGATGAGTGATGTATCAAAAATGAAAAAAATATTTTCCTTTCAAATTCACTTCATATCGATCGCATTCAAATGGTAACCTATATATTTTAAAACAACAAAACTAATATCTTATTTTTATATTTAGATTCATCGTCATGTGATTTCAATAGTAAATTATGTATTTTAAAATAAACAAAATAAAATAAACAAAACAAATATCCTCTTTCTGTATTTAGATTCATCGTCATCAAATTTGAGTGGTGAGTTATATATTTTAAATATATAAAACTAATATATTTTTTTTATTTTAGATTTGTACTCAGCTGATTTCATTAGTAAGTTATATACCTTAAATAAAAGAAATAATATCTTCTTTTTATATTAAGATACGTCTTCATCTAGTTTCAATAGTAAGTTATATATTTTAAAAAAATAAAACTAACATCTTCTTTTATATTTAGATTGATCCTCATATAACTTCCATAGTAAGTTATATATTTAAAAAACAACGCTAATATCTTCTTTGTTTTAGATTTATCCTCAGCTGATTTCATCAGTAAGCTGTATGTTTTAAGGGGGGCCCCCCCCTCACCACCGAACTTTGTTATTTCTCATCCGATTTCAACGAAAATTTCAGAGAATGTTAGTCTTGGCTAGAGGAGACTGTGGTTAAAATATCTCCTCAAATCTCTGAGAAACGAATGAGTTACAGTCAATTTATTGGTCAAAAGTACCCTCCACGCGGGCAAGGTTTTCGATATAAAAATATTAGCTAATCATGTCGGGGTGGTTTTTAAATTGTAGAGTGGCCTTAGGGCCAGATCCTCACGATCTCTGATTTTTGAATTTCCCTTTGTTTGATTTTTAAAAACACTTTGTCGCAAAATGTTCAAATTCAAAGCGCTCATCAAAATGATATATCTAAGTTTTTTATTTCAGCAAAAGAGAAATTCAAAAATCGGAGAACGTGAGGATCTAGCCCTAACTGTCCTCTATTCAACAAAAAAAAATTATCCTTTCTTTATTGAGTCGTTATTGAGAAATCCTTGCCCGCGTAAACGGTATGGTCGAAAAAATTGATTTTGAGAAAAACGCAAAAGAAGTTTTAGAAATGGATTTTTACAGCCAAATCCCGAAAAGCATGTTTACATGGTATATTTTCAATATATGTCAATGGACTTTTTGAAAGCGCGTAACAAGCGAATAAGCTAACGCCATCTATCATACTTGATATAAAAAAATGTTATATGCAATGCGGTTATATGGAACAACAAGCAGTTTTTCAAAACGTGAGAACCATAAAAATTTCTAGGAAAACAGAGTAGTAGGGTAGAAATTTTTTTTGATAAGTCTTTTGAAACCTAGCCATTTTTCGAAAAACCATACATATTCTGAAAGAGGAAATTTCGGCGCATCTTCCTAAACTAAAAATTCAATATTGAGTTATTTTCGAAAAAAACATTTTTCTGAGGGGGGGCCCCCTTAAATAAATAAAATAGTATCTTTTTTGTATTTAGATTGATCTTTATCTAATTTCAATAGTAAGTTATGTATTTGAAATAAACAAAACTATTATCTTCTTTTTATATCTAGATTCATCCTGAACTGATTTCAATGGTGAGTTATATATTTTAAATAAATAAAACTAATACCTTCTTATATTTAGATCTGTCCTCAGCTGATTTCAATAGTAAGTTAAATCTTTTTAATAAATAAAACTAATGTCTTCTTTTTACACTTAGATTCATCTTCACTTAGTTTCAATAGTAAGTTATGTATCTTAAAATAAACAAAACGAATATCTTTATTCTATATTTAGATTTATCCTTATTTAATTCCAATAGTAAGTTATGTATTTAAAAAAAACAAACTAATATCTTCGTTTTTATTTTAGATTGATCTTCATCTAATTTCATAAGTAAGTTATATATTTTAAATAAATAAAGAAAAATAATATCTTCTTTTTTATTTTAGATTCATCTTCATCTAATTTTAATAGTAAGTTATTTATTTTAAATAAAGAAAAATAATATCTTCTTTTTTGATTTTAGATTTATCCTCAGCTGAATTCAATAGTCAGTGATGTATTTTATTTTAAATAAAGAAAAATAATATCGTTCTTTTATTTTAGATTCATCGTCATCTAATTTTGATGGTGAGTTATATATTTGAAACAAATAAAAACAATAACTTTTTTTTAAATTTAGATTTATCCTCAACTGATTTCATGAGTAAGTTATATGTTTTAAATAAACAAAACTAATATCTTTTTTTAATATTTAGACTGATCTTCGTCTAATGTTAATAGTAAGTTATATACTTTAAAAAAATAAAACTAATATCTTTTTTTTATTTTAGATTGATCTTCAGCTGAGTTCATAAGTAAGTTATATATTTTAAATAAACAAAAATAATATCTTCTTTTTATATTTAGATTCATCTTTATTTGAGTCCAGTAGTAAGTTATGTATTTTAAAATAAACAAACTAATATCTTTTTTTATTTTAGATTTATCCTCAGCTGAATTCAATAGTAAGTTATGTATTTTATTTTAAATAAAACTTATCTTTTTATTTTAGATTCATATTCACGTGATTTCATGGGTAAGTTATGTATTTTCAATAAACAAAACTAATATGTTCTTTTATGTTTAGATTGATCCTCATCTAACTTCAATAGTAAGTTGTATATTTTAAATATATAAAACTAATATATTCTTTCTGTATTTAGATTGATCTTCATACAATTTCAGTAGTAAGTTATGTATTTCAAATAAACAAAACTAATATCTTTTTTTTATTTTAGATTTATCCTTAGCCGATTACATGAGTAAGTTATGTATTTTAAATAAATAAAAGTAATACCTTCTTTTTATATTTAGATTTATCCTCATCTAATTTCAATGGTGAATTATGCACTTGAAGTTTCACGATCACTATGGTCGTTCCGACATCTGGTTCTCATTTGAAACATGGTCATCATTTGGATAGGTACGTATGCTCATGATAAGACAATATAGTTTGCAGTGATTCAGCAGATTCTGTAATGCAGAACCTGTTGCTGCATTCGAAGATGGTATTTAAAAGGAAACCATGGAAGTATGGTGTTTCCCGTGTGAAACGGAACCTCTTCTAAAAAGGGGTTGATGAGTGGTTTCATCCGGTTTTTGACTGAACTTTTTTCTAGACCGAACCATTTTGTGATGAGAACGGATGTATGATTCAGTTAGTTTTTCACAAAACCCACTTTGAGCCAGAACCCTTCTAAGGGGTTCTGAATTGTACTCGCGGGCCGAACCCCTAAAAAGGTTCTGCAAAACTCCTTTTTTTTTTTCTGAGTAGTGTTCAAAGAGCACTGAAAGATGATATTGAAATAAAACCTTGGAAAATGGCACGTTCACAAAAAATTAGTTCTATCCAACGAGATGAAACAGTAGAGGGTGCAAGAAAATTGTTAAGACGATTTGGAATAAAGCCAACATGATCAAATTCAAAATGGAAACGTTTAATAAACACGGATTTTAGGGGTTGTGTTAGTTTTGTACAAAAACATAATAGTAAAAACAATGTCATTTGGTCTAAAGACAAAACAACAATTCCTCTTGATTTACTAACTGTTGAACAAGAAAAATACAGTCCCGATGTCTTGATATATGGTGGAATCTCATCTCGCGGTTTAATTCCAAATGATTCACAAGAAAAAAATTACATTGAATAGATTTTTATATATTAAATTAATACAACAACAGTTGAAACCTCGTATCGATCGATTATATGATGATGGCCCATGTGGTGAAAACCGGAGAAAAAACGGCGGTTTACGGCGGTATTTTCGGTTAACCGCCACTTTTTTCCGGTAAACCGCAGTGTTTTTTTGTGAACCGCTATTTATTTTCGGTTTACCGCGGTAAACCGCCGGTTTTATCTAATTTACCGGCTCCCTAATGGTAAAACCGCGGTTTACCGCTAAAAATGATCCGGTTTTTGTGACATGGGGGTGATTCAAAACATCGATCTCGTTATGCATTAAAACCAATAGATGAGATTTTTAATGATCGTGTTAAACCTGAAGAACAAGCTGATAAAATAGTTGATATTTGGCCAATCAAAAATATCTGGAGTTATGTCAAACAGAAATTAAAAGAAGAAGAAGAAATCAAAAATATATCGATGTTGAAAACCAAAATTATAGAAATTTGGAGAAAAATATTAGTCCACAAATGTGCTCGAAACTGATGAATTCAATACCAAGAAGATTACAATGTTTCATCAACAAAGAAGGTTATTCAGTATAAATAAAAAAGACTATAATGATTCATGACAATGTAAACTATTCTGTTGATTGTTATTGTATTATTAGTGAAAATTAATTATTCTAGATGGTTTTTTTTATATAACCTTTTTTAAAACTTTTTTGGTACATAGAAAAAAATTTAGTCTATCATACGAACCTATATACCTCTCCTATAACAAGGACCTTTTGGATCATTCTGTATGAATTTTGTTCGAAGATTGAAAAATTTTAGCCTTCTCTAGGAGAAATTGAAATTTTAATTTTTCTGTATAGAAGACTTTTAAATTCGTCTAAACAGCAGTAAATGTATCATTGTTTTTATTCACATGTGTTTTATATGTTCACTCTCAAGTTTATTATTATATAACCTATCAAAATGACATAATCTTTCAAAAATGAAAAATCTTACAAAAAAAAAGAAATCAACTGAAATAAAATCAATTACACATCAATGTCCACAAGAGTCATTAGATATTAGCACAAGCATTTTTTGTTTTTCGGATGACATTTTGTACCACATTTAATATATTTAGCTTTACATGGACAAGATTTTGTAGCACATTTACCATTACAATTGCATGTTTCTGCTACTGGATTTATTTCTACAGTCATATACTCTTTACATGCTTGTGAAAATGCAATTGTTGGTAGAGCTGCTGGATCAACACTACGTAAATTGGGAAAATCATATTTTCTTAAATCCAAGAGATCTTCAACGCCATATAATGCTGATAATATACCTTTCAATGTACACAGCTTATACATCGTAAAATCATTCGATGATGAATGAATAGATATAACTTTACAAGGTAAAATAGAGGATGTATTTTTGGTTCGGTCGAATTGAAGACCAACAAGATCTCCTAACTGATATTGTTGTTGTTTCACGGCATTATTATGTAATTTTTGACGTTTACACACTGGTTTCAAAAAATCAGCTTCTGCTTCATCTCGAATATTTTTATGTCTATGATTGGGTGTATAAGCAGTTGAACTTTGAACAGTTGTATCATTGTTCACAATAGAAACATCTATGTAGTGCAAGAAAAATTAAGTCAAATGAGTGTTTGACTAAATATTATATGCTACTCTCTGACAAACCTTCAGCAATAGTATTATCGTTTAAGCCTAGAAAACTACTAACACAGACGATATTTGTTCTTTCAGGAGTTTCAGCAAGAGTACTATCAGGAATTATGATGGTACTTGGAACAGAAGTAAGTGCTGGTGATTGAGGTTGAAGTGTTAGATGAAATATTTGATCATATGCATCTAAAGTATTTATTTGATTGCTGTTTTCAAGATCATTTGAACCATCATCTGTTCCAATAGTAGATATATCATAATGATGTACTTAAAAAGCAAAGGTGAACCTTTTCTACAGAGATATACCTAATATAAAACTTACATTCGCTGAGTTTATGAATAGAATTATCAGGAAGATTTTCTTCATTTTCTATACCAAATTGACTGATAACTTTCCATATTTCAAAATCTGATCTAGGTCCTTGACTAAAAACAACTTCATACGGTGTTTTATTTGTGATTTTAGCAACACTGTTATTAATTGCATAAATAACTGGGCCTAAACCTTGACAAAAATATATATTGAAAGTAATGAAATGTAATAAATATGAACATGTATTTACTACCTTTAGACCAGTTATCTGTATGATTATGTTGCATCCATTTCTGTAAAGCCATTTCTAAAGTACGATTATTATATTCAATCAGGCCCTGTTTTTTTGAATGACGCGCTGTACCATTTATAATTACTAAATCTGTCCAAGTCTTTCTCATATCCTATAGAAAAAAAAGATGTTCCTTTTCATTCAAAAAGGTTTTTAGGAACATACTTCTATTATTTGAGCAACAAACTCCTTTCCGTTGTTACTTTGAACTATGCAAGGAGGGCCAAAGACATAAAACTGATTCAACAGTTTTTCCGCTACAGGCTTTGTTTCTGTAGATTCGAGTGGATAAGCCCATAAGAACTTTGAAAAATGATCTTTAACGTGTAAAATCCATTTAAATTTGCCATCTGGACGATACCTCATATCGATGAGGTCCACGTGAATACGTGTTAAATAACCTTTTGAAATGCTCTCGTTACCTATTTAACAGAAGAAGAATTGAAAGCAATATTAGTAGTAGCAAACGTCACTCACTAGAAGGAGATTTGGGAAAGGTTTGTCGATTGCTGCACGAATCACATAACTTAATGAAAATCATAACAACATCATACGGAATCCAGGAATATTGCGATTTAACCTAGAAATTACATTTTTTTGTCTTATGAAAAAATAACATTGCATATTACATACTTCTTTCCATGTCTTATCTCTTCCGGAATGGCCTACACGGTTATGACATTCCTTTAATTTTGTATATAGCTCTTCATACGTCGCAACTGGACAACTAATTTTGCCACTACTATATACAACATTTGCTTCACCCTTTTTAACAAGTATAAAATGCTTCTGAACCCAATACTTAAATTGTGGATCACCCCAGCCATCGCGCAACACCAAAATAATATCTTCATACATTTCTTTTTTAATTACATATTTAGCACGAAATTTTTCATTAAGATTTTGAATATGGATGTCGAGTTTTTTGTAAAATATGTCCATGTATAATCTTAAATTTTATAAATGTCGAATTTATTTTTATTAACACTGATTTCGTTAGAGATGTTCTCATTCTGTAGGCCTATACGTTCGATTTCTCTCTTTATTTTTATTTTCATGAGAAAAAAACAGAAATAATGATGCGTTTACTGTTGATTAGGGGAATTTTAAATTATCCTAAATACTTTTTTTCCTACCATAAATATGTGTATGCTTCTTCATATAATCGATCCGGAATGAAAAGGAAAGACAAAACTACAGCATGTAACATAGTGAAGAACAAGACATACATAAAGGACCTTCATTCATTCGCATCTCCCATCACCATGAGTATGTATGATCACGGTTGATTGATCAAGGTAAATTAATAATACTTTGGGAAAGCCCAATAACATTATTCAATATAATCAAGCAAACCAAGTTGCTTGTGACTCATTGATTGATGTAAATAAAAATGAATGGGAAAAACTCAATAATTTCATTAAATATAAGTACTCAAGGTAATTTGCTTGGTACATACATAAAAAACGCTTCAAGACATTGCAACATTACCCATGCAGACAAACAAACGACTGCAACGGTGTTTCAACGTGTTTTAACGGGCTTAATACACAAAATTGATAGTTTCATGCGTTTTAACGCTGGAAATACATTCATTTTTATGCATGTACATATATGAAATATGATGAGTATTCATCACTTGTTGAAACATGATCACTTTTCTTATTTATATCAGCGACTCGTTTTAATATGAAGTCTGGACTTGATATGATTCTATTAAATGAAAGTATCAGTGCTTTTTTTATAAAGGAAAATTAGCAAGCTTCATGTACTAGAATCAACAGGAAAACATCTGAATACCTATCATTAGTATTCAGTATTCATAGGTATTCACTAGTATATATTTCACGGATATTCAGGCTTTTCAAGTGTTCACATGTTTTCTCTTTTGAAGGAACTATATATTATTTTACTCTTATATAAGCTTGATTTTTTAATGATCGACTGGTGTTTACATGTATTACGCCTAGCATTACAAAAGTAAAAAAATAAAACAATAGTAATTAAATTCTAATCGAAATTTTCTACAAACGGACTAGAAATAATCATAGATTTTTGTTACACCAAATATAAATGATTAAAGTATTAAATTTTCTATAACATATTCATTCCTGTTGGTGGCAGTGTTGACCAATAATAGCAGCGTTCTTTGTCTCATTGTCTCAAGAACATTGAGAGAGTGAGAGTAATAATCATTCATTTTATCTTCATTGAATCAATACAAATCTTTGTAATTTATGTTAAAGTACATGTTTCTAAAGATTTCCTGACTTAAATATTCTATACTTCACATATTATGATAAATTTCTATTTCTTCCAAAATTTGGCCAGATTTATTTCTCATTTATTAATATTCACATTCAAAATTAATACCGAAGTAATTACCTGAGTTGCAAACTGTTAAATTCGAATTAAAAAATATCAGTTACGATGAAAGTTGTGCAAGATTTACATATTTTTCGCACTGTTTCAATTAACCTGTTGCCACATGACTTCTTATATATTATTTCAAAACAAATATATTTATCGATAAAATTTAATTAGAGTTACGAACACAGAAAATAATATATATGCAATATGTCGTACAAATTTTTCAAGACTTTATCGAAATATAGTGCATTGATAATATTTATAGTGAGCAGTCAAGTACCTTATTTATATAGGTAAAAATATTTAAGTAGCTTAACTTTTCTTTCCATTGATTACGTAAGAATACTTTGATATTTTATAGGTGTTTGTCATTGAAGTGGTATATGAGCTGGGTAATGCAAATAGGCATGAACTAGAACATATAAAATCGAAAAGAGAGAATGCTATTATTAGATTATTATTCACTATATTTAAAATTGAAATGAGTATTCCTTGCATTACACTGGTCTCGAACGCAACCTTCGCATGATGATATTTCTGTAATTGTGTCTATAGAATATGTTAAAACATTTTAAGAAATTACGATAATAGTTAGAACTAGCTAGTCAAGAATCACTGCAAAGCTTACAAATTGACATTTCAATTATAAGTAAAAAGTAATAAATCTAATGCTCAGAAAAATGTAAAATTACACAAATTATCTATATTCTTCAATCTCTGATTTTCTATCAACTCATATTCTTTCACCTATATTATTTGCTGCTGAACATTCATTTTATAATTGTAATATCAATTTGTAAGCTTTGCAGCGACTCTTTCATAGTTTTAATTACTGTTATTTATATGCAACGTAATCGAAATATCTAGTATTGACATGTTATGTAATAATACGACAAGGTGATCACTTGTCAACTGGTTCAAAACGCTCTCAATGCAAACAAGGTGTACATCGTCGAAAATGCCTGAATTTACGAGCTTTAATACATTCACATATAGAGCGAGAAAAAGAGTTTTGTCTAAAATTGATATAATAGGGTGTAGGTGTAAGAAAAATAGCACTGTTAAAACGCTCGATTTCGAACATTTTCTGCTATGCACAACGCGTCGAATGAAAAATATGTAGGAGTTGTTTTGACGCGTTATTTTCGCTATTCTGACTGCATGAGTAATAGTGGGAAAAAAATCAGCTGAAACCGTGATATAATGTATATTTCGTCCAACTATTAATCACTCTCTGTCGCTGTCGTCTAAGGTAGTAGATTGATGAGTCATAAAATAAACAAAACGATGCGAATGCTTTCATAGGAAAAAATCAATGCTTCGTTATTATAATGAATGGTGATAATACATGTCTCATATACGGATGAATGCATACACATCAATGTTTTTTCTTTAACATATAATGATTTCTGATCATGTTTTTAGACACTAAAAGGAACTTTAAGGGATCAGAATTTGTTATTTCTCCCTTGAACTTGATTCTATACCTTAGTTTCCAAATGAAAATAGGCAATTTTGAGTATCTTAAACCAAAACGATGGAGCACGCTTCGTTTAATAGGCATTAAGAGATCTACAATCGAAATAAAACAATATTTTCAATACTTTAAATAAATATTATCCATCTCGATCATGTATACATTTTAAGTCTGGTTAAATAGGAATCTTTACTTTGAATAGAATCACTCAAAAAGTGTTAAACTTTCAAGAGTTTTTTACTAATTCAATAAGCAAATTTTCGATTAATGGAATATCTTGAATAATTTATAAGAAAAAGTAACTTTCTAATTAAAAGAAATATTAATCTCATTTATATTCGAAACGAGTACCAACAAAATCATAAAAAATACAGTTATGATATATGAGTTAAACGTTTCATGATAATGGTATGAAGTTTCGATTCTCCGATATAAAAACCAAATTCACCGACTTTATTAAAACCATAATATGCATAAAAGTTTTGTGCTTTAAAATTCTTAAACCATACACCGAGCTATAATGGTCGTCCAGGATAATGTTCGTCTGTCCAAGATAAAATAATATTCATCAATTGTTGACCAAATCCATGATTTCGTTGATCACGTTGAATGTATAATCGACTCAGTAGTGGATCTTCATTTGGTTGCACATCAGGATGAGGGAAATCACAAAGATCAACCATTGCATAACCAACAAGTTCACCATTTGTTTTATTTTCTACTACCCACGTAGCTCGTTTGGAATCAATTACGCTGTTTGTGATGTTTTCTAAACTTGTTGATGAATGAAAAAAAGTATCGAGGTCCTTTTCAGAAAAAACAATGGAAAAATCTTCGATATATGCTTCTCGAAAAGTCTTTTGACGGAGTTGAAATAGTGCATTCAAATCAGAAACACCAGTACGACGAAGAATAAATTGACTGTCCATATTTTTAAATCAAATTCAAAATCATATAATAAAAACAAAATACATTGGAATTATTTATAAAGTTTTTTATTTGCTACTTTTCAATGTCTTATGAGGAATACTTCTTATTCAGTTGAATTTACAGTTGGGATGGAATTGTGTACATGTAATGATCCATATCTCGTATAATAAAAGTTATTCATAATTGAATAATCATTTTACCTACTTTTTAAACAGAAAATAAAGATATCAATGTCGTTTGTTGACTTAATACCTCAAATATAAGATAAGAAAACAGCTTTTGTATTCTTTTTTGCGTTCTTACTTAACATAGATGCCGATACATACATGTGTTTTCAAAAAAACAAAAAATAGAAAATATTTTATTTTATAGAAAGAATGATCGTGACTCATGACATTTTTTTTCTTTAGATCTGAGACGATAGATCGGATGACGTCAGATTTCGGCAAGAATCTTGACAAATATCTAGTTTTTGTTAAACGTTTTCAAAACATATCTCTTTGAAACATCAATAAAATCTGACATTGTGATTCGTGAAAGATAAAGGAACAAAAATCAACCTTTTCGCATAGATGACTTTTCTTTGTGTTTCATATCATAGAAAGAAATATTTCAATTAACAAAAATTTTTCTATTTTTAAGATTCTTCAATATATCAGCTTCACTTGCATGAAAATATGACTTACATCATGTAAGAAAGTATATAAAAAAATATTCACGTACATAGCAGTGCCCAAGCGCAATCTACAACTTTCTTTCAGTGCTTAGAAAGTAATATTCTACGTCACACTAATGACTGTAGTAAAATGTCGTTCGAGAAACTGTAGATTGGTAGAGAATGTACACATATCATTGTGCTGCTAGAGCATGAATATACTTTCCAGCCGACTGAAGAGCTACTTTTGATATTCTCATTGAGTAGCAAATTTGCTACAACAGATACGTTATCGACGTACCAATCTTTGTTAGACTGAGCTGTTGCTGAACTAAATCGAATCCTTACACTGGTCGATGTGTCCAAAGTTACAAGGAATTGCTAAAAGGATGTAAACGGTGAACATTTAAGAATGATCCTAATTCGTTATTATTACAATAAAAGAAAATACTAATTTCTTTTACCATGATATTTGACATTGGTTTTTTTTTCAAATTCTACATCTTTTTGTCTATGAAATCTGTTGGAAACTATAAGTTTTCTGATTGACTACTGTGTGATTTTTTGGTGGGAATAAATGTCTGTGATGCCTCTAACTTGGCAATAATATCTGAAACTCACGTTGGATAAGAAAGAAACGTTTTCTCGATTGTGTATTCTATACAGGACTGGTTCGATTTTAGGTATCAAATGGGATTCAAACATGCGGAGAGAAGTATGACAGAACGCAGTTCCAAAAACAAATAGTCCACATTTTTCTCATGTTTCGGGTTAGCCATTTAATAATAATTTTGCTTAGGGTTACATTTTTAATTATGATGATTATTACTTCACTGAAATGCCACAGCTAGTTCTGCTGCTTTATATAACTTTGTTCTAAGTCAGTGCTAATGAGAGTAAAAGTTTTGTTGGAAAATCATGACCGAGTAACTAATTCGATGAATATGAGAAGTTTGCATAAATATGAATTCTAGAAAAACGTAAGGGGTAAGGATGAGGGTGAGCGTAGCTACCATAATACCAAGCATTTCGATGTTGCTGACGAAATCTTATGAAATATGAAAATTAAAATAGAAAAATTTGAGGGTACTCATACTTTATAAAATACTTGTTATTAACTATATTTTGTAACTAACTGAGTTATATATTACTGTAAAACTACTATAAATTGTAATTCATGACGCATAGATCATAATTAAATAGGGACACCCTGTCTACACGATATATATTCAAAAAATGAACCAAATAAATTCTTTACGAAATAAAAGTTATTAATATAGGTCATTGACAGCTGCTAGACGATCATCGTATCGATATAATCTCTATTTCAATGAGAAGCCTTACAACTGATTTTGATATATAATGTGATAAAGAATTAAGAGAGGCTTTCATAAATGTATGTTGTGTCGTTGGACAACTCATTTTTTCGATTCTGTTCATCCATTTTATTCGTCATATATGTTCATCTATATCATCATCGGTTCATATATGTAGACAAAAAAAACCGAAATTGTTTCCTATAATTTGGTTGCTTCAGCATTAATAAGCTTTCTTCTGAGATCATTAACTTGTTCTCATTTGTGATTATTTAGAAGTTATTGTCCCAACATTGATGGAACACTTGATTAATTCAACGGATTTATTTTATTTGTGTAAAACAACAAAAATACATATGCAGGGAATGAAAAAATTATGTGAGATCATCACTAAAAAGAATTTTAGAAATATTTTCAGTTTAAATTGTTTTGAATAAAAGAATCATGAGCGCTGTATTTACAGTCATTTCCGATTAATGATTATTACTTTCGTTTTCATCTAAATTATCGAACCAGCGATCGATACTACCTATTAGAATTTTCACCAAATACTGCAAACAAAAAAAAATGACAGAAAATAATGATCTAACAATCCTAAGGCTTACATCACCAAAACTGAATGGGAAATTTTTGCCTTGATATGCTTGAATTTCTTTACATTCACTTCGATAATCGTCAACAACATCAAGATCTGGAATCTTTTTGTCCCAATCATTCAAATAATTCATACATTGGTGATCGTCTAAAACGAATTAATAAAATATTGATTAATATGTTTTAAAACTGGCAAGAGAATTTGTGACAACAAAGAAAATTACATGAACATATGCTGGCCTTTTTAATTTACCTGTACATGCAATGATTGTCACTGGAATTAGATGGGTAGGTTGACGTTCATATTTGAGAACATGCTCAAGTGTATGAATATCTGGACGTTCACGTTCATCTGTTGGTATACCGTCAGTGGCAAGGAGAATGAGTAACTTACGTTCATGAATAATATTACGTTTATCTATAAGGACTTGTCGAAGAACGGGTACGATTGGTGTTGCACCTAAAAAGATATTCAGATTACAGTCATTGCTAAAAAAAATCTAGCTTCTCATCTACCTTCTGGTTCCAGAGCAAAAATAACTTCTAACTCGGATGAATTATATACATTAAACATTGCTTCTCGATTGAGAAAATAAATGTCAACACCATCAGAATCAAAAATACTAGCAATATCAATAACAATTGATACTATTTGCTTTAATTCATCCCCTAAAAATGATAAAAAATTAAGATTGATGCTTCATTACTACACTAAAAGAAATCTAACAGCGTGTTCTCTGTTTTTCATATAGATTAGTAACTTCACCTAAAGATACAAGAAATTAGCATTTAAATGATGAATAAAAAGACATAATGATCACTCACCAGCTGGTGCATTCATTGAACCTGAGTCATCACAAATAAAAACAATTTCATAATCTTTAAGAACAAGTAATTTTTCAGCAAAAGTTGGATTGACTAAATAGATTTATTTATCTATAGTATAATATTTGTATTCGAGAGATACTTACTTTCATAACGTCTGACAATCTTATTAAGTTTGGACATGCATTCTGCACGTAATTCAGAAGAATATCCATTTGAATATTGATTTGAACGATATTCCTGTCGATTATTATTAACGACGGAATCATAAGAAGGTGGCGGAGTGGATGATTGTCGATAGTTGTGTGAATTCATTCTTTCAAAAAACAGTTGAATAAATAATACTCATTTAGACTTTTTTTCTTTTGTCTAAATAAAAAATACAGTCATGTCAGAAGAACGCAAAAAGGAAGTAAAAAGCATTATAACGGCGCATAATAGTGTACATAAAGAAAAAGTAAAGAATAATAATGTTTTTTCGATTGTAATTGAAATTATTTTTGATGAACAAAAATCAAACAAATTCATCTACTTCGATTCAAGAGAATCTTCCAATATGCTAAATATTATTCTTTAAAAAGCTTTTCACTACTGTTTCTTATTGATGGTTTAGGTATTGACTAAATGATGTTTAACTATTTTGCAAAACTCGGTTGATTTTTATTGTTTTCATTCAGTGAAAACAACTTCCTATTTTACATTCTCCTGAATGCGAATAATACTTCATCATAGACTATAGTGTACATGAGTTGACAAACTGATTTATTCCAACATGATCATTGAGACTGCCATAGTTAAATTATTTGTCATTACCTGTACACAGATGTCTGTTTGCATTGTTGCATGGAAAAGAAGGACATCTATAGCAGCATTTCACTGTACTAACCGTTATTGAATGAAAATAAATCTATTATGGTGACAAGCTATAATTATGAAGCATTTGTCAATTATATTATGGAATTGGTGTTCATTATTCTAAACGTTTCAGTCTGACATCCTGTAATCATAAGTAGTAGCAGAGTTAATGACACTGAGAATTTTATTAATATTTTTTAAAATCAATAACTCCATTCTTCCACGATTTTTGGAACTCAAAATCGCACATTATCTCCTACATTCATACAACTATGCATATACAAAATGTTGATTCGTTCCAATATATTGGTCAAGTTAGTGATTTCAATCTATATAGAAAAATCTTATATAGGTTTGAGGAAACGAAATAAACAGTAAACTTAAAGTGAAGTTATATAAGCAAATGATTAAGTATCTTAAAGTTGTCGGTGAAAGTGACGAAAAAAAATGGGGGCGCATAAGGCCACAAATCGGCCCATTGGTATTTTGCCTTCTGAACCTTATCGAATTTTATATCAATAGAAAGAGCATATTGAGATGAGCATTTTGGTACTAACTTTACGGTGTTTTGGTCGATTTTTTAAAGTGTACAACTATTAACAAAACTGCTTATTTTTGGTCATTTGTGTACTTTTTTCATTGATTGTGAGTGTATTTTATCAGAAAACGTAATTCTTGTATTCAAACAAATATCAGATTTGGAATCAGCGTTAAAAACTAAGTCGAACTACATATAATTCAAGTCTTTTAAAGACTTTTCATTTTTTTCGAAAAATTCGCCCAACCCTCCTCCAGGGATATTTTCATAACACTCTGATTATAATATATGTCATTAACAACAATTTGGCTAATGGAGCAAAGTGCTTCAACCTTTATGAGGTTAATAAAAGAAAGATACCTACAAATATACTGTGTGTATAGTCTTTTCAGAAGAGATGATTCTTGAAAGTGTTATGAAGGTATCCCTGGAGGGAGGTTGGGCAAATTTTTCGAAAAAAATGAAAAGTCTTCAAAAGACTTGAATTATATGTAGTTCGACTCAGTTTTTGAAGCTGAGTCTAAATCTGATATTTGTTTGATTACAAGAATTACGTTTTCTTATAGAATATCCTCACAATCAATGAAAAAAGTGCAAAAATGACCAAAAATAAGCAGTTTTGTTAATAGTTGTACACTTTCAAAAGTCGATCAAAACACCAGAAATTTAGTATCAAAGTGCTCATCTCAATATGCTCTTTCTATTGATATAAAATTCAATAGGGTTTAGACGAGAAAATACTAATGGACCGATTTGTGGCCTTATGCACCCTCATTTTTTACATATAGCTGTTCCTAAAGAATGACGTAAAGGTCCATGAAAATCTCAATCGAATCCGTGTTTTTTTTTCATAAAACATGTTTTCTAGTCACTATACACTTGTTAAGCTAAAAAAATGGAAGAAAAAACTTCTTCCAGAAAAGTGGTCGTCCTCCCACAGATTTACCCGTAAGCTTTATAAAGGACACAGTGTCTTTTCTGTTGCAATATTCTGCTTTCCTCGTCTCTCTCTTGAAGACATAGCTCAACATGATAGATTCCTATGCTAATTAATAAATCTAATTAATCACAATTATATTTTATTGATAAATCCACAACCTAGAATTTAAAGCGTCTCACAAGGCTTTTGACCAGTATTCATTCACCGTTTTGTTTTGCTGAAATTTCTGTATATATACCAGTATTTTTCTGCCATTCTATAGGAGATTTTTTTTACATTCTAGAAGAGGCTCTAGGACCTATTACAGAAATCCTAACACAGTCTTTACGACATATTGAAAAGTACTGAGCGAAATTCTAAATTACGTATAAATATCCTAGGATATTTCCTAGATGTTATTGTAGAAATCCTAGGATAATACCTTGGTACTATCAGGGAAGTTTTAGGGTGATCCCTAATACATATCACGTAAAGCATTCAAAAATCTTCTAAATGTGCCATCAAACCAAAAAGTCTTTTGTAAAAGTGCTAGATAACCTTAGAGAGGTTTCAAAAATCTTAACAGAGATCCTAAAAGACTCGCTAAAGAATACATATCATATACCATGATAATTCCTCATGACCAGGTTTGTAACAAGTTGCAAAAGCCTACGATAAAATCTCGAAAGCCTACAGTACAACCTTGAAAACCTCGAAAACCTATAATAGAGCCTCGAAAGCCTGTAATTCACCGTGTGTTACGTTAAGTTACAGCCGTAAACGCCGATATATACTGCCATAAACGTTATTATATAACGCCGTTTTCGTCGAAAAACGACCGTGATGCGACACGATTTTCAACGTGTACGGTATACCGTAAAGTGCCATTTACGACACGGTGATATACGGCCCGTAATACTGTGCCTGTCAAACGGGTGCCTCACAGCACGTATACGGTCGTAATAATGTCGTTTCCGGTCGTCTGCGTCGACATAAACGACCGTTTACGACAGTGTTACGACCGTCGTAATGATAGACCTGGCCACTGATGAGAACTTGGTAATATGAGCGGTTATCAAGCTTCCATGCTGATAGTCTGGTTACATCTCAACAAAATCGATGTTAATGGATAGTGAGACGAATCCGCTAGAGTTTCACGCAGTTTTAATTGACGTAAGTCATGCGTAGATGTATATATAAGTTCATGATTTAAGTAGCAAATATCATAAAAAAGGCAGGTCAGGTCGACTTCTGAAAGTACAATAAAAAATATACTATGTTCGCCATATCAAGATCTATCGATTTATGTAGTTTCAAGAACGAACCGTCGGAAAATGTGAGTGGGTCGATTTGTGGCTTTATACGCCTTCATCTTTTAATTCAATCTATAATAGTAGAGTATAGTTTTTCTCATCATCTGAGATTTTTTATGATCAGTAAATATGATAAAAACAATTTACTTATCTGATAGAACTATCGAAATATCGAGCCACTTGGTGAGTCCCTTTACTAACAATGGAACTGATCATGACACTAGAACTCACTTCAAGATAGAACCATGATTACCTATCTCACTTATGTATCGGTAGCGTTTTATTGAAAAAATTTGTGTTCGATAAAAACACATGTTACTACTATCAATTTCAAAATCGATAGACAATCTGATATTTGTGCTTTAGAACGAATTATACATTGGTTGATATTGTGTTTTCATCAGATGTTTCTGATTTAGAGGTGTTTCATCATTTTGCTGTTGAACAGTATATGTTGCTTGTCTTATTTTCTTGTAAACCAGTATACTAGGGATCGCAATAGTGAGAACATTGATGGCGCATACAAGAGTAAAGTAGGGTCCCGTGCCCATTGCGTTTTGAAGAGGAACACCGGCAGTTACAAGGACACCTGCTCCACAGAAGTTGACCAAAGTATTATCGGCAGACACTGCTCCTGCTTCTTCTTGTTTTTTGATTGTCAAATAAGTTGACACAGCTGGTTCGAGAATGGCTTGGCCAAAGCAAAGCAGAACTAGACCAATGATTGGTCCAGACAGATGAACCTTGTAGTTAAATGTCCATCCATAAATAAGCAGTCCAATCGGAGTACAGATGGATAAGGCTAAACCTGGTACAAGACGTCCTTCGAGACACTTTTCATGTCCATAATATTCGCTAGCTTTATCCGACAGCCATCCACCAAGAAGACTGGCTATAATCATACTTACTCCACTCGGTACATAGAGCACACCAATGATTTGTTCGGTATAGTTATAGGGAGCGTCTTGCAGATAAATGGGAAAGAGAGTAACACTAGTATATAAGCCGGCAAGCATCGTCGTCGCTACAGTGATGTAAGGAATTATTGTTAAATCAGCCAAATGAGTAAGTGGCTTCCAAGGGTTTGCAAATGAAGGTTTCTCGTTGGGCACGGCGTCGATTATGCGTTTATTAGGGTTCACTTTATGAAAACGCTCTTTGACAAAGTATTGATGAGTTTCGGGTACAAGGGCCAATAGTACGACGAGAACCAAAAACGAGAATATTGTCAAAAAGATAAAAGTACTACGCCAACCAAATGCACCTGATAGCGGGCCACCGATCAAAGGACCAAATATAGGACCGATGTTAAAAGGAAGAAAAAAGAATCCTGCTGCCGATCCTCTACTCTCCTCTGGATAGATATCAGCCAAGATGCCTTGACCTATCACCAACGTTGACGATATGGTACCACCTTCCATGGCACGAAACGCTATAAGAACAGCAATGTTGGGGGCAAATATACATATTATTGATGCAGCCACGAAAATAATCATTGCTACAGCCATCGTAATCTTTCGACCAAATCGATCTGATACTGGTCCCCAAACAAGACTGCATATGCCGCTCAAGAACAAGTAGATCGATACACTGACAACTACCAATGTATGAGACGTCTTTAAATCGATACTGATGGCGGTGAGAGCAGGCAAGTATATCGAGTCACAAAATGGAAGTAAAAAAGCGATTATTGCAAGAACCACAAGTATAAGTGTACGCTGCCGATTAGTTCTTACATTGTAAATAGACACTTCTTCGATTGCAACAGACAACCCTACTTGCGAAACTTCTGATGTAGGCACGGAACTATTTTTGAAAGATGTCGATGAGAGAGGAATGGGGAATGGATATATTTTGTTATCTTTACTGTTGTCGATATCGTGTTCATTTATGTCTTGCAAGTTGTTCTCATTATGTGGTGCAGATTGATGCTCATTATCAAAGTTCTTGTCGTTTGAGTTCATCTATAACTATGAAAAATTTCTTAGCAAATACTTCTATACATGCTTAAAATAACAGCTTTTTAGTCCATGATATGCAACTGCATATTGTATTGAATGTTATTCTTGCTCTTTGTATTTGTTCATTTTTGTTGAGCAATGTCACTGTGCACGAGTGTTTTTCCATTAAGATATATAGCACAAATCAAAATGCATAAAACAACCATCTCTATTAGAGCTCAAACCATATATGATAATCATAATTTGCAATAAGGTAGACTTAGACTGAATGAGTGAAAAGATATTACTATTTTTCTGCGGCTCATCCTAAGTGGTCTTACTTTTTTTTTACAGAGAAAATTAAAGAACATGGCATACATAGATTTCTTAAAGAGTTCCATTGGATATTTAGTCTTTAGTATGTAGAAATAGTATATTTATGTCCTAATGTCTTCTTATTCTCGCAAATTAAATCTAACAATTTTAAATATTTCTAATACTATTTAAATAGTATTCAGTTATTTATCTATTAGTATGGATTTATTTCTAGCATAGTTTGAAGAATTTGCCAATTTTTATATGGAATTATGTAAAATCTAAGCATTCTTTAAAGGTGACCACTTTTACTCGAAAGAACGATTATCTAATCGTTCGGACATAATAAATCAGCTTCTCACTATTTTGCATCTATTTCATTGATATTTTAGTGCAGAACAAAAAACTTTATTAGAAAATTATTTCTCGTGAAATCCTCTACAAAATGTAGATCTTCTTATTATCTTAAATAATCTTCATTATTTTGTGATATAAGATACGATCGATTAGTCCACGAGCTACAACTTCCAAAAACAATATTTTGTCGAATTATTTTTACTGCATATTTTAATTTCTGCATCATTGTTGTTTTGAATGTTTCTCTATTCCAATCAATAACCTTCACAAATTCATCTCAAATATAGTAATCCAATAAATTAAGATCGGGGCTATTAGGTGGTTATTGATCTTTGTCGATAAAAGGTAGAAACTTGTCTCGACACTAATATTGAATTTTGTTTCTCTACATTTTCTTCAAGAAAATAATTTTGATTATGAAGAGCAAAGATTTACAAAAAGTGGTATTTTTGAAACATGGCAACGGCAACTATTCTATAAAAATATTTCGTGATTTGAGCGGTTCACTCAACCTAGACATTATTAAAAGATGGTGTGAAATGACAATGGAAACTGGTTCTATTAATCACACATCACCATCGGGTCATCCACGTACAATACGAACGAAAAGTATAAAAAGTAAGGGTCACGTCGGAAATTTGCTCTTGCATTAGATACATTTCGAAGAATTGTTCAACGAATTTTTCGAGATGTCGTTGGCTATTGATCTTATAAATACGTGATCGAAGCAGCACTAAGCGAAGAGCATAAAATCAAAAGAAAAGTTTGCTAACTGGATACGAACGAATTGTCGAAAGGAGCAAACATTGAAAATTTTGTGTTTGCACGAAAAAACGTTCGATATTGATGGAGTTTACAACTCCCAAAACAATCGCATTTGGGTTGTCGATCGAACGGAAGGGAATCAGAAAGATAGTATTAAGCAAAACAAGGCATTTTCTCAAAAGGTTATCGTTTGGTTAAGTATTTGTTCAGAATGCATTTCTTCATTAGTGATCTTTGAAGAGAGCACGGTCGACTATGCTCGATATATTCAAGAAGTGCTTCCCGTAACCTGGCAATATGGTATAAAGATCTTCGAAAATGATTGGACCTTTCAACAACGTGGTGCCAAACCGCTCATTCATCATTTAACACAACAATGATGTCCAGCCTATTTTCCACCTTTTATCGACAAAGATCAATAACCACCTAATAGCCCCGATCTTAATTTATTGGATTACTATATTTGAGATGAATTTGTGAAGGTTATCGATTGGAATAGAGAAACATTCAAAACAACAATGATGCAGAAATTAAAATATGCAGTAAAAATAATTCGACAAAATATTGTTTTTGGAAGTTGTAGCTCGTGGACTAATCGATCGTATCTTATATCACAAAATAATGAAGATTATTTAAGATAATAAGAAGATCTACATTTTGTAGAGAATTTCACGAGAAATAATTTTCTAATAAAGTTTTTTGTTCTGCACTAAAATATCAATGAAATAGATGCAAAATAGTGAGAAGCTGATCTATTATGCGCCACTCGTTCTTTTTGTGAGTTCGAATAAAATAATTTTCTTTCTCTGATGTTTCTCACTCTTGAACAGTATCAAGCGGTTTTTAGAAAGAATCAATAACTATTTAAATAATAGCATTAAGTTATTTAAACATGAATAGATTATAACAACCAAGCATCAGCTTATTGTTTTTTTCCTGATATTTGTAGCTATTTGAAACCTATCATTATTGAAATGTTTTTATATCTAGAGGTAGACCTTTATACTTAATTGAAAATTAAGTAAAATTTTCTCCACTTAACATTTAATATTAAGTTTAATTATTTTTACTTAACACTTATACCTAATATGTCATGTTAATATAGAAACTTAATATTTAAAATTAAGTGTTAATAAAAAAAAACTTAACGCTTCATTTTAAGTATTAAATATTCCGTATAAACTTTAAAACTTAAAATTAAATCAAATTTTTTAACTTAATACATAATATTAAGTACTAAGATCTTTTTGTTTGACACTTAATTTATCAGAAATTAAGTAATTAAGTTACGACCAAAACCAAGTGTGACATTTGAACTTAAACACTAACTTTACGAAATTTAAAGTTAAAGTACTTGTGCAACTGGTAAGGAAGGTACATGCCCAAATCATTAGTCTGTGTCTGGCTACTGGAGAAGTGGTCCTTGGATCCTCATATACTTATCCTGTGAGAGGTATTGGTGTCTCATATACCTGCCTTAGGAGGGCTGATAGGGTGATCATATGGCTAACCTAGAAGAAATACCATGGTTTACATATACCTGTCCTAGAAGAGATAATGAGATCCTCATATGGCTTATCTAGGCGATATACTAGGGTTCTCAATTGGCTTACCTAGATGAATACTAGGTTCCTCATACGACTACCTTAGTGGCGGTAGTAGAGTGTTGATGTGAAGTTGCCACAAACGCCATCGAGTTCAAGAGGTCAACATCCAGCCATATAACATCCACATTTGACTTTTACCTATGCACTTTTACTAGCAAAACGCTAAACGAAATACCACATTTCTCTAAAAGAAACACAACTTGAAAGATGTTCTAGAATAGTTATCATCGTATTAGATCAAGCCATAGTAAGAAGAAAAGCTTTCAGCGCAATCCATACGAGGTTAAAAATGTAAAACACGATGAAACTTGTTATATTGTGAATAAATGGAATCAGCACCACACATCGTTTTTTAGAAGTACGATATACTTTCATAGTCATTAATTTCATCCGTGTGTTTCTTTTTCGGTTCATTGTTCTGTGAATAAATACGAAAAATCGGTGAGAGAAAAGCTCGTCAGTCAATGAATGTTCGGAACAATGATTGACCGTTCATTTAATCGACTATTCTATGGCTAATTATTCTGTACTATGAAGAATTTGATAATGTGCGAACACGACGTCGATAAAGAGAAAAGTTGAACAGTATAAACTAAGTGAGAAGTGAACATTCATAACAGAATAAAATTTCTCATTCAAGTGAAAGTTGAATAAATAAATTCTGCTATGTCAAAACAAGTACCTGATCAATCAACGCCACTGATAGAGCAAGACAATCAATTATCTGATTTGTCTCCTGTTATTGTCGATAACAATCATACAGTAAAACTAAACAACACTGAAAAAATAGCTAGTAGTGTTATTGAAAAAGTTTTTGCTGATATTAAGACACATAATGATGGGACAAAATCAGCGAAATGTTTATTATGCAATACTATTGTTAAACAATCCTCAAGTTCAACTTACAATTATGGTCGGCATGTTGAGCGGAAACACAAGAAAGAAATGGATCAATGGAAAGCAGAAGTGCAAAGCAAAAAATCTGACAATGAGAAAAAGTAACCAACAATTCAACAGTCATTTGGACGGCGAAGTAAGTTACTATCGAATTCTGTAACTTACGAGCTTATATTGATTTTTTTAGTCCATCAAAAATATAGTACTCATACTCATCATCAATTAGAACTTACTTAAATGATTGTACACGATTTAATAATCGACTTGGGATTGCCGCTTTCTATCGTTGAATATCCAGCATTTTTAAGAGCAATGAATACAATTTATCCTAGATTTACTGTCTTATCTCGTCGTACACTTTGTCGTGAAACATTACCAACGACTCTTGAACAAGTTATGACGAAAGTAAAACAAGCCTGTAATGAATCAAAGTTCATCGCACTCACATTTGATGTATGGTCCGACCGTAGAATGAGATCATTCATTGCAATTACAATGCATACTATTTCGGAAAACGATGGAACGTTTCAAAACTATTTGCTTACTTTTCAACCTCTTTCAGGTAAATTTCTGTGTATCACTTTGATTCATGAAGAATATCTGTTTTTGGGACCGCATACAGGTGACAACTTGCGTCGTCATCTAGAAGACATCATTGCTACTTTCAATATCGAAGACAAGGTGGTTCACATAGTTACAGACAACGCCGCAAACAACCTGAAGGCATTCGTTGAACTTATTATATCTAGATTTGAAGTTTATTTTGAACCTGACGATGATGAGGAACATGATGAGGAATCCGATGAAACTGAATCTGAAGAAAAACGTGAACAAAACCATGCGAATGATCAAGATGAACGCCTGCGTTTACCATACTTCTCACACACTTTGCATCATACAATCGGTGAGGGTTTAAAAGACTGCGAAGTTGCAAAAACATCTCTTATCAAGGTTGCTAAATTGCGAAACTCAGGTAAGATATTTGTGAAAATGTATGAGTAGCATCAGGATATACATTTACTTATATTCAGCGCTTCATATTACTATTCAGTGTTTTTTTTTATGTTTCAGCCACAAATCAACATCATTTGCTGAACATTTGCAAGAAGAAAATATTAGTATTCCGTTAGTTGTAAAGACGCGTTGGAACTCACAACATCATACAATTTATAAAGTTCTGGAAATCTCACATACACTACTTAACAATCTTCTTCGCAATGTCGGTTGTGCTGATCTTATTTTAAGAACTCGTGATATAATCATACTTCAAGAATTCGCCAGTATCTTCGCATTATTTGCTGAAGCCACTACACGTGCACAAAGCGAAACATCTGCTTCAATCTCATTAATTGCACCTAGTATGATGTCTATTTATTTTGATCTTGAACGCGAACAAACCAACTGCAAATATCTTGGAACATTATGTCGAACACTTCTTAAATCTCTACGTGAACGTTTTGGTGGATTTCTTGAGCGGTGTGAAATTTTAGGTGATAATGATATGAAAATAAAGACACGTTCTACATCTGATCTTTACAAAGACGATGTTTATTTAATAGCTCCTTTTTTGGATGGTCGTTTCAAGTTAAAATGGGTACTTGCATCAGATTTATCGGATTCAGCGAAAGACAGAATTATCGGTATTATTAAAATGATTGTATACAAACCAGCATTACAGTTACATGGTTCAACAAATGTTACTTCCGATTGCATCATGGAGTCGTTTACAACTGATCGATGTAATCCTGATGATGACTCAAAAGTCAACTTGCCAAGTTTCAAGCGCAAGCAACTCTTTTCTGGTTATGAAGGACAATAAACACCGGTGAAAAAGAAACGCTCGTACATCTCTGAATCGATTGAAAATGAAATCTCAATGTTCGATAAAGAAGAAAGTGATGATCCTCGTTTGACTTTTATCAAGAAAAACCAATATCCACATTTGCATCGACTTGCCACAAGAATACTCTGTATACCTGCTACTTCTGCTCCAGTGGAACGTTTCTTCTCATCAAGTGGCGTGCTGATGCATCCTTATCGAAGTCGACTCTCTAAGAAGATACTCTCAATGCTATCTTTATTAAAATGCAATCGACACTTGCTGTAATTCATTATCATTGTTGTCAATGGAAATAATCTTCATACTTTAATCAAGCTCACTTAAATATATTGAAATCAACTTACGCTTGTTTTGTATTCTACATATATATATCTATATCTTCAAATAAAATGTGAAACTTCTTGAACATTACTAGACTTCAAAAGATTACTTAAGAGAATTTTTTCTTATCTCGGAGTCGGAGCGGAGCTGGAGCGAATATTTTCAACTGATACTGGAGCTGGAGTGGAGCGGGAGCGGAGTCGATAGAGAAATTTTTCAGTGTGGAGCAGAGTCGGAGCTGAGCGACTCATTGATAGCTGGAGCGGAGCTGGAGCGGAGCTGGAGCGAGAAATGGTCGGAGCTGCCCATCTCTGTTCCAAACTACATTTGTCATGCTGAATAATAGCCTTAAAAAGGCCATCCATCTCGATCTGTGACGGCTTATGATATTCTGTCTGTCAAGGTCTGTGACACTACCCTAGCCTGTTAATTACGATATGTGATGCTATCTTGGTCTGTCGCTCACGGTCTATGATGCTGTATTCACCTATCAGTGACGGTCTATAATGAGTTGTACTCGATGATCTTTAACCTATGTCGGTCATAGTCTGTGACGGCAGCCTTCCTAACGAGGAAATCCCACCAACTGATTAAAAACTTTAAGGCTCATATTCTGGTCATAAGTCGGACTTAGTGGGACTAGAGAAACCCTAAAAGGATTTGTGTCCCTGGGTCTTCTTGACTCGGATACGACTGTTTCAGATTTAGGATCAGAAATGCCTATAAGTCGCTTGTTGTATCTGAATATAATATTTAACATACATGTATATCAAGATAAAAAGTTCTTTTTCAAAATATTCATAGATAGAACATGGAGTTGCTAAAAGGATTATCTCGTGGTGTGCATGGGATGATCTAACTGTAATGTAAAAGAAGCACTAAGTATCGATACTTCAGTGCAATAGAATTTCTATAAATATGTATTTTGTACGCTATCATACAGTCTTCATTTAGTTTTCTTTCTCGTTTCGATCATACATCTTACTATCCGTAATTACCTTATGTTTATATCCGACTGATACATTTTTTGCAGACTTGATTCAGAATCAGGACGAGTATAAACCACAGAACAAAAAAGTCTCCTATAAAGATATTACGTGTTTCATTTCTCAGTTCAGCCTTGTGTATTAGTTTGTAAATTTCTGATAGATTGTTTTGTTTTCTATCCTACAGTCTTTTAGAAATTTCTCGTATCATTGTTAAAAATACTAGCGAGCTTAGCTGCCTACATACGTATACTAATACTGAAATTCAGATACCACAAGCGACTTATATGCATTTCTGATCCTAAATCTGAAACAGTCGTATCTCAGCCAAAAAGTCTTGGGGGCACAAATCTTTTTAGGGTTTCTCCAGTCCCACTAAGTCCGGCTTATGACTAGAATATGAGCCTTACAGCTTTTAATCAGTTGGTGAGGTTCCCTCGTGAGCTACCAAATTTCGACGTGATTAAAACGAGATTGTTTTTTTTTATAAAGGATCAATTCCGTTTTTCCTATTTCATCTTTTTATTAGTTGATATGTTTTATTGTAAAAAACAAAAGACACTATAAGATGCAGCGTGAAGAGTTCTACAGTTTACAAAGACCAATTATATAAAGATAATATAGAAAGCAAACTGAATTCATTTTTTTTTTATAAAAAAGTCTCATTTTCATCACGTCGAAACTTGGTAACTATGAGTTTTGTCCATTTTGAAAACAAAAAGTATAACTATAAAATAAGCGTTACGTTATACGTTTAGGGATGCACCAGTCCTAGTAACTGGGTATTTATTTTCGCCGAATACATTTTTAACTGATCTATGATGTATAGAATCACCAGTACTTTCTGTTGTGCTAGGTATTCATCAGCCCAGTTAACTGGGTATATATAGGATACATGAAAATGTTTTTTCCAGGTATTAAAGATCCTAGAATTAGATAATCTTAATATACTAATAAAAAGAAGACGATGGATGATGTTATAGGCCACAGATCAATTAAATACATGCCCAGTTAACTGGGACCCAGTTACCAGTTATTAACTGTCACTGGTGCATTCCTATATACGTTGTAGAGCTTTTCATGCTGCATCTTCTGGCATATTTCATATTTTTTAAATACAACGTATTGAGTGTTAATACAATCGAATGCAAGTGTCCCTTTTTTCTTATATCACACTGATGATCTAAATGCTACTAGCTGGTTTTCCACAAAAAATAGTTCTTATCGAAACTTTATTATTATGATATTAGTTTAATACTCATCAAATAGCATAAAAAGATAGAGCGAAAGACGCTCTATCTGTTGGTAAAAAAAGAAAGTTTTTATAATTCTGCTTAAGAAAAAAAAAACTACCTCCCTCACTACGTTTGCTATGCCCTGAGTATACGAAGGATTAAATAGCCATGGCATTTAATTAAAAAATATCTCTTTTGAGAAGCAACAGGATTCTACTCACCAAAATTTTTCAATTCAGGCATGCAAATCCAGAACAAAACTTGAATACTTGTTATCAAGAATTTATTATTATTGGCTTAATAGTGATTGCCATCAGCTGTTAAAATCGTCATCATTCGGTAACGTAACAAATTTCAGCAATGGTTCTTTATTCTTCAAAGTTTCACTTCGTATAAGGTATTTGTGCTTATTTCTCTCGTTGTATTTACATTTATTTATAACATGTATGTACAAAGAATAAATGCAAAAATTTGGTTGAATGCATGTAATCATGGTTGTGCAGAGAAGGTTATCGGCAAAAGACAAAAAAAAAAGAAAGCGTCGAATTAACGAGAGTAGGCGAGGATATGATCAATGCGAATAAAGCAAAGAATATTGCAATCGTTACAACAAAGAAATGAATAGTTGTGAATCACCTTCATCTGTCATTCGCAACAATATAACGATATACACTAATACTATGTAATATTCGTGATAATGTAAATGTTGCAGTAGAGATTGGAATCTAGTTGAGATTGGCATAGTGTTTCTTTATTATCCATCCATTATAATATTGTAGTTATCGATGAACAAATTGTTTTTTTTAAGTTTTTTTTAAGAGTTTTTTTAGTAAGAAAAACTGTCTTTTACATTTTTAGAATTAAAATCTTTTTCTTTTCTTTCTATATTTTTTTTAAGCTGGTGATAAGGAGACATGCAGCGATTAGTCAAAATTTATTTCATTATTTTTCAATTTTTTTTTCTGATTTAGAAATATTGTCTTCTGCTTTCTTTTTAACAATTAAAACCTTTTTTTGTTGCGTTATCTTTTTTTTTTACTCGGGGACATGGGGACATTCAGCGATTGGTCAGAATTTATTTTATTATTTTATTTTATTTTTTTTTTTCTTACGCGCATTCCAATCTCAACTAAATTCCCATGTCAACTGTGACATATACAACTCATCGATAAATTATACGATGGATCTACCAAGATTAACTCTTTTTTTAAAGAATTGAGCTTTTATTTCTCGTTTTAAGGTAAACAACTCTTTCGCATGTCTTTTTTATGCAGTCAGTGGATTATAAAAAATTAAACAAAGGATCAAATTTAAGTATTCCATATTTGTTCTTGCTGAATTGAAGGAGCGAGAAATGAAACTGATGGTGTCCTTATTACCATTCAATAGGAATCCATACTGCTTTATCATTTACATTAAATCTTAAAAAAATATCTATATTTTTTTCTAGCAGATATACGATATTGAAAATGATCAGTTTCTCGTACGAGGAATTCTCGCATGTTTTTGATTTGTTAATGAACTTAAAATATTTTGCAATTTTAGGCAAGCGATATTTCGGAACAAGTAATCAATGACTAATTGACATTAAAAGTTATAAATGAATTTATTTGACGAAGCGATACTGATAAAACATAAATATGGATAGAACAGTACGACTGAACATGTTGAGGAATACGTTTGTGATAGATGAACATTATTTTAAACAACTAACTTTTTTATTTAAAGAGGGGGCGTATAAGAGGACAAAACGGCCCCTTGTCGGAATTCTACTTTGTCCTTCTCATTTCATTATATTTGGTGTCAGAACTCTATTTCTATTAAAATGAAACAATTTTATTCATTCCACATTGTACGCAACTCGATTTACTATAGAAAATATTCTGACATTATAAGTTTTGATTATCCGAAATATGCAGATCCATGCTGAATCATATATAAATTGATAGATTTGATCAACATCTATCGAGTGGTGGTAAAATATCTGGAGAAAAGTGTGGGTAAGAGGATCTAGTAGTCGATACAATGGGTATATGGTCATATATTATAGAATGTAGAGTGATAGTAAAGACCTTTTGTCTATCAGAAACATACAGATCCACTCTAGATTATATACTAATTGATAATTTCTCATTGAGATCTATCAAATGATGGTAAAATATCTAGAGAAAAAAAATGGGAAGACAGTTCATTGAGGCACACAATGTTCATTAATACCAAAACTCCTCTTTTTCACTGATTTTTGATCGATTTTCTCTTGAATAGTCAGGCTTGCTATTTAAAAAAAATAATATGTTTGAAATCAGCACAAAAAACTGAGTCGATCTATGCATATTTCAAAACAATTCATTGACTTTC